>CAJQZP010001479.1:2867500-3150000 GCA_907164705.1 Parnassius apollo | reverse complement strand
TCAGGTCAAAACCTAAGCCTGTCTATGTTGTGGTGGCAAGTAAGTCTATCGCTCCATTTCATTCCAAGTATATCATATGGTAGGTTGGCCTGTATATCTATCGTAAGCTAAGAAATAACAATCTTGTTTATTGTGATAGGTGACCCAATATGGTAGAAGTCAAACGTAAATATGTTAACAAAGTCAAAAATGCGAAAGAAGCTGCAGTCTTCAATCCGACAGCTAAAGATGGCGTTTTTAATAATTTATCGACTTGAGTGTCGTAAGAATCGACATAATACGGAACCAAGAGATTGGTAGCAGCATATTTCTGATAACATATATCTGATAACGGTTATAAAAATTTATTAAGAGATTTTTAATATGCTGTTAATAAAAACCGGCAACAAATATCCAGATTCAGAACAATTATTTGTAGAAAAACTCAATCTCAAACATTGAGGCTTTTTGAGAGGATTTCCCACTATTTATAGTTCACCAGAGTCTTTTTTGTAAACCAGCAGGGTGTACCTCGTGCAGATAATTTTGGCAGTTAGGGAAAATGTGGCATCATCCTTATTCTCCAACGTTAATCAGCCTACAATGATGAGTACCAGGAATAAGTAATGTGATCTTAATACAAACGTCTACATTCGTTTGAATCTTTATAAATTAACCACATTTAACAACGCCCACTTGTATTTATACAGCGCTTAGCAAGCGTCGTAATATTTTATATCCGACTAGTGATATAACTTAAATAGTAAATTTAGTTCCACTTCCTCCGTCCAATTGATCGTGCGTTGGACACACGTCAGCGTTAATGCAGCCACCTTGATCCGGACGAGGTGTGACAGAAGCGTTGACTCCTTCATTTTGTTTAACGTTAGATTTGAATTTGAGATTCAAGTTTAGATCGATATAATCTTAAGATATTTACGTACAGCGTATGCGTATGTTTTATTTTGTAGAATTCACTATTCATTAGTTATTATAATTTACTTAGGTAATCATTTTTATTGATAATATTTCACTATTGACTGTATAAGCTCCTGTATTTTCTTAAGGGTTTCATTAAATTTTTATTCCACAATATGACAGTCATCATCATCATCATTACAGCCCTTCACAAGTCCACTGCTGAACATAGCCCCCCCCCAAGTAATGCCACAAACCACGGTCTTAAGCCAACTGCACCCATCGACTTCCTCCATATCTTACCGGGACGTCACTCCATCTAGTGGGGGGGGGGTCGCCCTACACTTCGCCTGCCGGTACGAGGCTGCCACTCGAGAACCTTTTTCCTCATCGGTTATCGATCGATTATTCGAGCCATATGGACGGCTCATTACCACTTCAGTTAAGTAATCCGTTGGGCTATGTCGGTTACTCTGGTTCTACTGCGGATATGCTCATTCCTAAGTTTATCACGCAGAGAAACTCCGAGCATAGAATTCTCCATAGCTCACTGAGCGACTTTAAGCTTCCTCATACGGTCTACAGTGAAGGACCACGTCTCAGATGCATAGATTTCTCGTCAAGACTTGCATTCAATAGTCGCATTCAATCATCCGCGTATAAACAGTTGCTTACAATTCTTGAATTGGTGCGATTATTTAAATGGATTCAATAATTGATCTTGTATGTACAAGAAAATGGTATTATGTAAATGGGCCTTAACTCACTGTAAATTATATTCCACGCGAGAAATCCGAATTCCAGCCTCGCTAGCTCCAATAAATTTTTAATAGCAATTTTAAGTAACGATTTACCACGTGCTCGGCGATGGAGAAAACATCGTAAAAAAACCTACATGTCTGGTTTAGGTTTGAGTTATACATGCATTTATCTACCAAGCAAAATACAGTACAGGTTAGGTATGCAACAGAACTGCATCATAGTGTTTTTACATGGTAGAGCCATGCTGCAGTTATATATGGTTGTTTCACGAGTGGGTCGGCTCGACCAGGGCAGGACCACGTCCTCACAGGAAATCAACATGAAATATCACATCAATGCGACTCTAATTCGTGTGGTGAATGTGTAGAACCGGAGACCCTTTATATTGGGAACAAGACATTCCATCTTAATCCTCAAGGGTGACAATGCATATGCATTTCGATTCTTAATTCAGGATAGATGTAGATGTCTATAGGCCACAACATGCATTTACTATTAGGTGGACCGTGTGCTAATTTGTCATGTTTATTCAAAAAACGCTATTCTGCGAAGCCATCACCATGATCTTGACCAGTCAATTCCAGACATCTTACATTTTGTTGTTTCATCTATCTTTTTGTCTATTATACGTGGGTGGTCTTAAATAGTTTCCGACCTAACAAAGATACACACATGTTTCCTTAAAATTTATTTTTATTTTTCTACATAGTTCCAGCGGTGCTCCCATTTCTCCAATCCGCCCAAATAGTACTCGGCGTTTTTCTCTAAAAAAAAAATTTGTTCACGTAGGTGACTGCCTCCCCATTGGATGAAAATATCTGCCCTTCGAGTGCAAGAGTAAGGTAGACGGTCAAGCAGTTCAAACCGTAATTCGTGGGTTTTCGCAATGGCAACCGCTGAGGTGTGAGACGGTGCGTTGTCCTGGTGAAACAGGATTTTTTTATGGCCGTTTCTCCGTAATTTCTGCCTTCAGTTTGTGAAGTAATAATGCCTAGGATACTCCTGTAATCGTTTTTCCTCTTTGAAGACAATGGATTAAGATAATTACATGACTATCCCAAAAAACAGTCGCCATCACTTTCCCAGTCGAAAAAACAGTATTTTTTTTGGCCGGTTCCCCCTTTGCAGTCCACTGTTTTGACTGTATTTTGTTTCAGACGTATAGTGGTGTATAGTTCCATCTCAATTAATCGGCACCAAAACTCTGATTTACCGCGTCTAAACTGCGCCAACAGAAAATGAAAATGTTAATTTAAACACGTTTTTGGTCTAACGTGAGCAAACGCGGCACTAAACGGGCTGGCTGCTATCTCTCTCACTTCGCGGTCATTTGCTGCTGCTAGCACTTGGTGAACTTCAGCGATGTTATCTTCAGTACTTGCAGTTTTGGACGTCCCGAACGTTTGTCGTCTCCCAAGCTCTCACGGCCACATTTAAATTCAGCTGCCCAAGATTTCACTGTAGAAAATGATGGCGCAGAACTCATTTGCACGCCTCATAAGCGAAGCGTTGAGGTTGTGCATTCATTAGCTCTTATTGGCGAGAGCGGCCATCTTCACGTTGAGTTCGGAAGCTATTCAGACCACCCTGGTATATAAGTTAATTTAATTTAGGACATATTTTTAAAACAATTTTTTGTCTGTCTCCTGCCGGCTTTCACAGAGGTAACTCATAGACAAAAGGAGTAAGTTTCACCCACAAATATAATATAAAGTTTCACCTATAATTTTACCTTATGCCTACGCATACCTCTAATATTACAAACCCTAGGCCAAGCTATGCGTGCCCTCTTCCATGGTCCGATTAGAATTTTAAAATATTTTTGTAATAAAATAGTAGTTTTTAGAATAGTCGATAAAATAATAACTAACACAATTCTTTAGATTTTATTTAACAAAACATTGTGATTATACAAAGCTAGACAGTTAATATTCGATAGGATTAGAATCCATAATTAAAACGATTGATAAAGTTGTCTAATTATTTTTAAGATTTAAAAAATTACCTATGTATATTATTTCTCTTTTAATTTAAGATCATTAACGTGTCTCACCCTCTTTCGTCACATTCAATTTTCGCAGTAATTGAAGAGTTACGGATAATTTTATGATCCCATAAACAACCCCGCGCCACATGTGTTAAAATCATCGGGTATAACCGAACACGAGAGGTCCTTGGGGAGTAGGTTATCGTAGAGGTTGCCGGGCAATTGGGCTGTTGAGAATTTTGTTAAGGGGGTTAACGAAAGCAATATTTCTACAGCGATATAAAATTTAAAACGATTATAGTGAAGTCAAGAAATAAAATTAAAAAGTAAAATATTGTTGTCAAGAACCGTACGTATAAATAAATTGCTATATCAGAGTACATAACGGCTGCGTGGGTGTGATTCGTTAGTTAAATGGAATGATATACATTTCTTAAATTTCATGAGTCAAACATATTTTTAGTCTACTCCATTTCACATTAGGTTTCTCTGACAAAATAAGCAACGGCGTAAAGGAATCTTTTTTTTTTGCTATTTACAAAAATACAATATTTTCTTTTTATATAGGGGAGGGGCAACCGAGCATACGGCTCACCTGATGGTAAGTGACTACCTATCTGGTATATAGTGTATTATCTATGTGACTACCACGGCCCATGAACAACTGCAACACCAGGAATTGTAGGTGCGTTGCTGGCCTTTTACAGAGGAGTAAGCTCTTTTCCTAAAAGTTCCTAAGTCGTATCAATCCGGAAAAATCGCCGGTGGTAAACTATTCACAGGGAGGTCGTACGCGGAAGGAAACTCCTAATGAAACGTACAGTGGTGGATCGCCAAGCATTCAGGTGGTGCGGATGGTATCAGGAGTTTTGCGATACATTAAGAGCTTTATGTAAAAATACAGACATAAATAATTTAAGCTATGTTTTATGATAAATCACTTGATTTGGCAATCATCGGAGCGTCGGTATTTATGTAAGAATAAGTACATTATATATCTAAGCGGTATCGTCTATGCCAAACTATCGTATACGTCATAGGTAACTTACTTTTTTCTATATATCATATGTAACTCACTTTTTTTTCTAATATTAAAGGAGAAATAAACTAGCTTTACTACGATCAGGCTTTTCGCCTTGAGTAGCGAATTGATTAATATATAAATAAATTTGACCAAATACTCAATTTTCATCATAGCAACCCTGGGAATAGCCCCCCCCCTAGCAATGCCACTAAAAACGGTCGTCAGCCACTTGCATCCTGCGTATCTACGAGTCTGCAACTCCAAAACCTTGCCTTCTTATAGGTTGTCGGTCCTTCGAGCTATATTACGGCGACTTCTTCTTATTGACCCATTTGGCTATATCGATTACTCAGCTTCTAAAGCGTAGAAAACCTAATCTGTTCTATCGCGTATAAGCCTCTGTTACTTACCTATTTTAATTATTCATTACTATATATTACGCATTAATTCTTCTTCAGCTTACTAATCCGTTGGGCTATGTCGGTCACTCTGGTTCTACTGCGTATATCCTCATTTCTTAGTCTATCACGCAGAGAAACTCCGACTATAGCCCTTTCCATAAATCGCTGAGCGACTTTGAGCGTCCATACGGCCAGCAGTGGCAATGGACCGGCCATATAGCTCGAAGAACCGACAACCGTTGGGGAAAAAAGGTTCCCGAGTGGCAGCCTCGTACCGGTAGGCGAAGTGTAGGGCGATCCCCCACTAGATGGAGTGACGACCTGGTAAGACATGCAGAAAGTTGATGGATGCAGTTGGCTCAGGACCGTGATTTGTGGCATACCTTGGGGGAGGCCTATGTTCAGCAGTGGACTTGTGAAGGGCCGTAATGATGATGATGATGATGAAATTCTTCTTCATCATCAGCGCGTGACATAGGCCTCTTCTGCAGTAGGAAGGCCTACGTTAGTCTTAATCGTCATGCCAAGCAGGAAATACGATCGTGGTACCAATACGCATACTATATATATATATATATTTTTTTTTCATACTAATTCTTCTCGCATTTCTGACGCTGTATGTTGCCTGTAAACAAGGTGAGGAAACAAATCAGCAGATGCGTAGCACCATCTCCCTAATAACGGCTGAAAATAAAAAATACTGCTGCGGACCCGCTTGCCAGACGTGGCAAGTATGGCAAATATTCCCCTGTGAGGTAATCTATGGGGGGCTATGTTCACTTTATCTAATGTTCTGTAACGGTAACGGTTAATAAGATGGCATAGGTACCGTCATCTATTAGAACCTATAAGATTCTATTTTGTTCTGATTAATATACGAGTGACTGAGTTTTTTTTACAGAATAAGATTGACTAACGATTGACATCTACATTTATCCGCGATTAAGGATCAAAATTCATACGTATTATACATAGTATACGTGGTAGAGCCATGCTGCAGTTATATTAGATGTATAGTTGTAACACGAATGGGTCGGCTCGACCGGGGAAGGACCACGCTCTCATAGAATACCTGCGTGAAATAGTAGCTTAATGCTGCTGTATTTCGTATGGTGAGTGTAGAGAACCGGAGACCCATTCTACTGGAAACGAGGCATTCCATCTTAGTCCTCACGGGTGACAACGCATCTGCATTTTGATTCGTAATCGAAGATAGATGTAGATGTCTATGGGCCACAGCAACCACTTACCATCAGGTGGACTGTGTGCTCGTTTGTCACCCTATCCTATAAAAAAAATACGCGTTATCACTCTTGAGGACTGTCATAAAATGCCTCGTTTCCAGAAAAAAAGGGTCTCCGGTTCTCTACACTCACTATATGAAATACAGCAGCATTAAGCTGCTATTTTACGTTAGTATTCTGTTAGAGCGAGGTCCCACCCCGGTCGAGCCGACCCATTCGTGCTACAACCATAGTATACTCGTAGTTGCATCGTGGGTCTAATTACCACCTAAAAAGTAATGATTATCTTATACTCCTTCCACATGTAAATTGATTACCGATATAATTCTATTTTGTAATACTTATTACTGAAAGATGTATAATTACTTAGTATTAATAAACTGTATAATACAACATCGTGAGAGTGGTGAATCGTATTTAGGACAAACTGCAGACAGATTCCGAACCACTAAGCCAGCCCGCTGACGTCATAGATAATTGCCATAAAACAATCTCGCCCCCTAATTTCATTAGCCACCCAACAACGCCTCCCCAATTCACAATCCATCACCACCCACCCCATTAAGCCAATTACGGTCACTTGTCACAATTTACAACGTCATATAATTTGCCGCGATGGAGATCGCGATTGTGCCTTATCGTGGTTGTCATCTCCCCCACAATACAACTTATTTGTCATTCTCACCTCTTTTTATGAAATAAAATTTATTTCGTAACACAGTAACTAGCTCGATAAAAATTATTTATTATTTTAAATCTTTATGAAAATATTAAATTTAATAGGTTAAGTTATAACTTATAACTTATAAGCATAGACTAATGTTACATTTTTTCAAGCAAAAGCGTATAAACTTAAGTTCAAATACAAGTGTCAATTAAACGAATAGGCTGGTACATAATAATATTTTTTTATAGGATAGAGGTGACAAACGAGCACACAGTCCACCTGATGGTAAATGGATGCTGTGGCCCATAGACATCTATATTAGATTAAGTATCAAAATGCAGATGCGTTGTCACCCCTGAGGAATAAGATGGAATACCTTGATCCCAGTAAAATGGGTTTCCGGTTCTCCACATTCACCATACGAAACACAGCAGTATTAAGCTGCTATTTTACGCTGGTTTTCGGTGAGAGCGTGGCGCTTCCCGGGTGGAGCCGACCCATTCATGCTACAACCATAATATAGCTGCAGCGTGGCTCTACCACGCAAGTGTGCTCCAGACCGGATTTTGGTCACGGCGGTCTGCCTCAACGGAGACAAGCCATCGGCGCAGGACAGGACTATAGTGTCCAAGTGTATGCGCAAGCACAGGTGCACTCTCTATTCCCTCACTCTCATAATCCAATGGGACGGTAAACCGACACGACCGGAGAGAGATCAGGCGCAGGACCAACGGCTTTATGTGCTCTCGGAAGCACGGGGGTGAGGCATCGTCAACTTCTGATTCCGGGCTGCTGAGAAAAAACTCAATTTTTTTATATATAAATTGATTTTTTATTCCCATTCGAACCCAGGACCTCATGATTAGCAGTCGCACTACAACCACTAGACCAACGAGGCAGTCAATAGAATGGGGTGGTACATAGCTGTCTATCGGAAGTCATGAGATCTATTGTCTTTTCCCATTGTTGGTCTTTTAGGACAACCACATAAAGGAATGGGGTGAGAGATTCTTTTATAGCGCCACCGCACGGCAAAAACAGATAAGTAGGTGAATATTTTTTTAAAGATTGACATCTAAAAGGTGAAAAATCGAAATTTTTAAACGTTTATATTTATACGTGGTAGAGCCATGCTGCAGCCGTATTATGGTTGCAGCACGAATGGGTCGACTCGAAAGGGTAGCACCACGCTCTCACAGAATACCAGCGTAAAATAGCAACTAAATACGGTTGTGCTTCGTGCGTTGAGTATAGAGAACTAGAAACCCTTTTTACTGGATACGAGGCATTCCATTTTAGTCCTCAGGGGTGACAACGCATTTGCATTTTGGTTCGTAATCGAGGATGAATGTAGAAGTCTTTGGGTCACAGAATCCATTTTTCAACAGGTGGACTATGTATGTTCGTTTGTCACCCATATTTTATATAAAAAGTGTGTTTTAATTGCGTCAACGTATTACTTTGGTGAAAGGAATTCGTGATGTGTTATATTTTACTTGAGAGAAGACTTGCAGCAATGATGGAAACGCTCTAGTTGTTTATGCAGTCAATCGTGAAGTCGTGAATCGTGAACTTAACACCAAAGAATTACAAAATGTGAGCAATGATATATAAGTATTATCCGAAATTTCAAATTATTTCAAATATCCAAAAATTGTACTATCGTAGTATTAATTATGTAGATATTTCGTCATATTGTTTTAAAAATACGTCCAGTTTATCACATTTTGCAGAGGATTTTTATCATAGAATTTGTGTTTTAGAACACAAAAAAACACCATTTTATTTATTACGTATTTTTAATAACAACGAAATGGTGACAAAATGTTTGGTTTTTTACTCGCCAAACGGCCACATACGGTATTCCATTTTGCAAAATTTCGAACAGAAAACTACCGTAGAGCATTTGATTTTGTATGGGCTTGCTGCGTTCGTGGTCCCGAATCGGAATTCCCAAACGGAATCCCGATACTGAATTCCGAATTAGTGGCGGGCTTCATGGTCGCCACACACGGTCAGTTCAATTGACAATGTGTGGCGACCAACCAAAAGCAGTGGATATGCGATATATCGATCATCATATATTAACATTGGAGTTTTACATATAAGTTTTTTTATCTATATATCGAAAATAAAATATTTTAAAAAATATCAAGTTTTAGTTTGAACTGATCAGTTGGAATAATCAATTGAACTGACCGTGTGTATGGTGACCATTACAGTCATATAACGAGAAACGCAGTCAGCGTTTTTAGCTATTGTGAGGAATGAAGATATGTATGACAGTTTTAGTTTTATGACCTTTTTGTGGTAATATTACTATTTTTTTTAATTTTAAGTAAATAATTAAAAAAATACAACTCCTTTCCAGTTGTTTATTTACTTTTGTAATACCATAACACTACTATATTTATTTATTATCGAAGATGCCGGGTTACCAGCAGGTGAGCTGTGTGCTTGTAGAAAAATATAGGAAGAGCGGGAGCGAGAGACGTTTGACTGTTTCGTTGGTTGAAAAAGTAGATTGTCTAAAATAAGGTAATTTTTAATTATAGCCGTGGTGGCTTAGGGACTAAGCGCTCGCTGTTAATATGACAGTACGCGAACAACTCTAGTTCGATCCCCGCCGGCATCAATGAAACTGTTAATTACAATTTTAAGTGCTGATTTACCACGTGCTCTACGGTGAAAGAAAACGTCGCTAGTAACCTGTCTTAGAAATAAAAAAAATATTTCTAAGTCATGTGAAATCTACCAACACACATTGGGGTAGTGCGGCAGACTTTTTCTAGCCCTAAAACCTCAGAGATGAGAAAAGGCCTGTGCCCAGGAGTGGAAGGTGGAACTTAGTAGGTTTAAGGTAATTTTTCATTAAAGCATTTTTCTACGTGGTGGTCTTGCTGTAGCTTTATTAGTAGTATAGTTGTCGCAAGAAAGGGTCGGCTTGACCGGGGTAGGACCACGCTCTCACAGAATACCAGCGTAAAATAGCAGCTTAATGTTGCTGTGTTTCGTATGGTGAGTGTAGAGAACCGGAAACCCCTTTTACTGGAAACGAGGCATTCCATTTGAGTCCTCATGGGTGACAACGCACCTGCATTTTGATCCGTAATCGAGAATAGTTCTAGATGTGTATGGGTCACACCAACTACTTACTATCAGGTGGACTGTGTGCTCGTTTGTCAATCTTGTACTATAAAAAAAATGTATACGAGTACCGGGTTTTTAGTTTGATCAATCACGAAATGTCCCATGAGTGCAAACTTCACAAATTTATCTGGGGAATTCGATTAGAGTCACATTCCGCGTCGTTAACACCTTGGGGTTATAACAAATGGCTGATTTTATCGACTTCCTAGTAAATTTAAGTAAATTAAAAAAAAATTCAAATTTTCTAACACTATGTTGATGATGAATGTTTCCTAAAACGGGAAAATATTAAAAATATTTAATTTTAAATAAAGCCGATTATTTTGTAAAAATTAAAGGAAAGTAATATTTCTTAAATTAAAGATAGGGTTGGTTGAGCAGAAAAAATTCTGCCGCGCTACCACAATGCGCGTTGGCGAACTTCACATGTACTCATTTTTTTAAATGTCTTATACATACGGGGATGCTCACAATGGTTTTATTACGACGGCTGAGCATGCTTTAAATCAGCACATCGGATTGTACCTCCTCCATAGTTTTCCCATAGGGGGGATATTTTAACATAGTTTTCATTTTTGGCAGGTGGTTGGCAAGTGCATTTTTTAATTTGTTAGCAATGTTGTTTTTATATGTTCTAACTACCCTCATTTTCAATTTTACTCTCTCGCCTCTCACGACACCCACGGGTTATTATTGGTTAGAGGATTCTCTTACGCCGCCATTTTTATTCTAACTTGTGACGCCACTACGTGAACTTTAATTTAACCAATAATATTTTAAAACCTTGTTTAATCAGTTTTAATCATCATCATCATCATTATTACAGCCCTTCACAAGTCCACTGTTGAACATAGGCCTCCCCCAAGTAATGCCACAAAGCACGGTCCTGAGCCACCTGCATCCATCGACTTCCTGCATGTCTTACCAGGTCGTCACTCCATCTAGTGGGGGGTCGCCCTACACTACGCCTACCGGTACGAGGCTGCCACTCGAGAACCTTTCTTCCCCATCGGTTATCAGTTCTTCGAGCTATATGGCCGGCCCATTGCCACTTAAGCTTACTAATCTGTTGGGCTATGTCGGTCACTCTGGTTTTAATTCTGGTTTATCAGTTTTAATGCGTAAATATAATGAATTATTTCTTAAACAGTTTTATCAAACATAATAAATCTAATGATTACATAAAATATACAGAAATATCAAACAATAAACCCATAAAAATGTTTTCATTATTATCACAAAATCTACGGCGTCGGTTCGGTTTAAACCGCACTAGTTCAACCGCTCAGCGAGTGGAAGTGACGGAACCCCTACAAGAGCCGGTTGCGGAGTTACTTCTGAACAAACAGACAGGCAGGATGCGGCCTTCCTCATATGTGTGGTTTTGAGGTAGTTGGTACAAAAAATACACGCAGTAATTTTTTTGTCAAACTATCCTAAGGGTATGGTTTGTTTAATTATATATAGGTAATAAGTAAAAACAATGTTTTAGAGGTTTTTAAGTCAAAAATATAGATGTTTAGATGCTAATAACTTCCATCGTACGCAATATTTCATATTTTAGTTTTTCAATATATCTACAACATTTCCAAAAATTATGAAAATTAGAGTATTTTACGGGAGAAAAAACGTTATCGCTTTTGTGTAAGAACATTTACAGCTTCACACTCTTTTTCTTTTCTACTGAAGCAAATCTGGGCCGCGACGAGTAGGAACTAAATTTTAGTATCGGTCGAATTAATAATAATAACCATAGTTATCAATTTCGATTGCTTTATGGCCTTTTTATTCTCCTTCATTACTCCTTCATTTAGTAAATGTCATAAATGGAAACTATTCGTATTTCAAATTTGCAAAATGTGTTAGTTGATGATTAAAATATAATAAAACCTACAGTGTAATGTATATGGAACTTCGTTATGTGCCAGGAAATATACTGAAAATGCAAAAAGGAGTTGACGTAAGCTACGATGCATTCCCACGCTTTTTTTGCTGACCGTAATGTTTAGTCTTTGATGCTTTGCCATTGTTGAATGTCCACGCTTGCGCCGATCTTGCACTTATCTGTCATAGATTAGTTAAGTATAGACAAACATTTAATTATTACATTAATTTAAATAATTTGGTCTTCCTTTTTTAACTTTACCTTTTTAATTAATACTTCAGACTGTGCTTGAGCCCACGCTAATATTTGTATATATGATATTCTTGTAATATTATGTTATCTACCACTATGTCAGTTAACTCTATATTTAAAATATTTTCTCATGTAATATATAGGCCTCCGCTCACTAAAAGGGCTCATACTATTAACGTGCTTTGAATGTATTGGACACGAAAAAGTATTATTATCAACGTATTATACCTATATAAAACGCGTTCAGGGACCGTATCGTCTTCTTTGAATATGTGGACGAATTTGATTTACGTAATATCGGTTGTAACTCTTTTTTTTTCAGGATATATTAGTAGTTTGGAGTGTGGTTGTTGAGAAAATGACTTATATTTAAATATCTATATGGTCGCTATAAGAAAATTTTCTGTAAGAGAACAAACGATTAGTGCTCTTACTTTGGGCAACGATGAGCATATCTACTCGGTTATAACGCGTTTGGTCGCATGCATAGAACGTTTTGGTAACGTCGCGTGCTATGCATATGTATTATATATATTATACTTTGTATAAATTAAATAAGTTCTATAATATTATAAGACCATACAAACTAAATATAATGACGTATCCTAAAATCTAATTAAGTAACTTACAAATAAATGTAATATAAATTAAAATTATTCAGTAATCTGCTTGCTGATGGGGTTAAAATGTTCTATAAAGGTAAGTGGCCGCTCACTTAATGGAGTGACGATTTGGTAAAATAATAAAAGATGGATGCAAGTAGCTTTGTGCAAAACCTCGGATCATAAAAACAACAGTTGTTTCTATGATCTGAGTGCAAAACTCAGTTGGTGGATCGAGATAATGGTTATGGCAGCGGTCAAGAGTTTGAAAATATTTTGTGTACCTGTCTAATACTGTCGTCGTGAATTAGTTGTCAATTTGGTCATATCACGTTACGGTCTATAACGGAACTGTGTGGGAAGCATCGTTGTTGCATATTAATTTATACAAACGTGTAAAATACACGTGGTAGAACCATGACGTAGATTTATTTTTTGGTTGTTGAACGAATGGGTCAGATCGATCGGGGTAGGATCAAGTCCTCACAGAACTAACTGGGTTTTTTTTGTAGAATAAGCGTGACAAAACAGCACAAAGTTCACCTGATGGTAAGTGGATGCTGTGGCCCATAAACATCTACTTTTGTCCTCGATTAAGAACCAAAACGCAAATTCGTTGTCACCCCTGAGGTCTAAAATGGAATGCCTCATTCTCAGTAAAAAAGGTCTCCAGATCTCTACATTTATCATACGAAACACAGCAGTATTAAGCTACTATTTTACGCTGGTATTCTGTGAGAGCGAGGTCCTTCCCCGGTCGAGCCGACCCGTTCGTGCTACAACCATAATATAGATGCAGCGTGACTCTACCACGTACACAAAATTATTAAGGTATTCTCAATACGCTGGTACTCTCACAGAATACCAGCGCCAAATAGCAGCTTAATTCTGATGTGTTTCTTATGTTGGTTGTAGAGAAATAGAGAACCTTTTTACTGTAAACGAGTCCTCAGGGGTGACAACTCATTTGCATTTTGCTTCTTAATCGAGGATAAATGTAGATGTCTATGGGCCACAGCATCCACTTACCATCAGATGGAGTGTGAGCTTGTATCTCATCCTTATTCTATACAAAAAAATCCCAGCGTGAAACAACAGAATAATACTGTTTCATGAAAAATCAAAACTATATTAATATATAAAAAGGGTTATCTAAACTCACCATAGTTTTGATAGCTTTTTTATTTAAATATCTTTTTTTATTCCTTAGACGTGCAGTTTTAGTCACGATGTTTTCTTCACCGCAGGGCACGTGGTATATCAGAACTTAACATTGCAAAAAACAATATCATTGGTGCCGGCTGGGATCGTACCCGGTTTGCTCCCGTACTGTTAAATGTGTTAATTTCTTCACTATTGTTTTAAGTAAATGATATTATGTATATATACAATATGTAATGTAATTAACGCACATCTCAGACACCCCAATTAGTATATTATGTTATAACATATAATTGAATTTTTAGTTGATGACTATCAATTAGTATACCGGAAGTGGGGAAGAAGGATTTACATGTTGAAATAAGTTAATTTTTCTTTATTTTTATTGAATGACAGAATTAGTAATAATACAAATAATGAGAGTGAGTTACGTAGTTTTATTATTTTTGAGATAAAATGACTATATTATAAATGATAGGAATGATTAGTAAATGATGAACAACTACTTTCTAGTGTAATAGTTACGTATATAGTGGAGATCTGCGAAAAATTTTGGGAACGTCTAGAGCAGCAATCGCCAGTTTACCTACCAAGCCAATTTGGATAGAGTATTATTCAAGGAAATGATTGTTATTAAATTAAACTTTTCTAAGCAACCTATACTTTTTGTTTGACCGAAGTGTCACGTCTGTGCTAACTATTCACACTCAGCCACATGCCTACATTGTCAAGGTTACGATATTTCTACAACAAAGTAACTTGCGTTTTATTTAACTATTGCAAAATCTTTCGGCGCATTAAAGGGACGTATTTAGGTAATCAACTATATTCTGAGAATTAGTGATATAGGATCCAATTACCTAGATTACGTATGTAAAGTGCATTTTTTTCGTAACGTATGTTTCTTTTTCATGACGTGATTGAATATTTTTAAGGCGTATCATAGTGTAATGTATTACTAAAAGTATTAATTTGTCTGAATGGTTTTATTCGAAGAAAACTATTTCGACTTAGAATAATATTTCATCTACTTAATTTATATACTGTTACTAATCAGTTCTTTTTATAGGATAATAGGTAGCAAAGGAGCACACAGTCCACCTGGTAGTAAGTGGATACTGTGGCCCATAGTCATCTACATTTAACCTCGATTAATATTCAAAATGCAGACGCGTTGTCACCCTTGAGGACTAAGATGGAATGCCTCGATTCTGCAGGCATTAAGCTGCTATTTTACGTTGTTACGTCCTTCCCCCGTAGAGCCGACCCATTCATGCTACAACCATAATAGCTGCAGCGTGGCTCTACCACGTATAAAGTGCATTTTTAAGTTTAAATTTAGCAATTGTCAAGTTCAAAGATCATTTTAGAAGAATTATAATTTTTTTGTCGACTTAAAACAAGGAGTATTGTCCCGATAGCCTGATACTCCTTTTTAAAAAATACTGTATTTAAACACCAATTATTCCTATATGTATTTTTTTTTATTCGCCGATAGAGTATACTTTCACAGTAGTCCCATAAAAATGTCATATAAACGGAGGCTTTGATTATATACCTGTATATAATCAAAGCGTTGAATGTCGTCTACATGCACCTAGGTGCAATGCAGGTATCGGGCCTCGGGGTATACCCCATTAATCAAAGCACGGAGGTTATTTAGCCAGCTCTTTTGGCGCCTATACCGTAGGGAGCTCTAAGACTATCTGAATAAAATACTGTATCATTTTATTTTAAGGGTTTAGATTTTTGTTATTTAATTAAATTTAGATACAAATTACATACTGATGAATAATATTTTTGATCTTATTGACATAATAGAAAAAACTGAACTGGTTATTTGAATAAAAAATCATGATTGCAATTAGTTTAATTAAAATTTCCGTATTTTTAAAAAATACTAAAAAAAGGGCTCGAAATAAAAGATTTTCTCATAAAAGAAGGGAACTTGAAAAAAAAGGAAAAAAATTCGGATCGAAGACAGGACGCGAACCAAGGCATTACGATTTCGCGACCGCTCGATATCCACTTGAGCTATTACGGTCATTAACACGGTGGCAAAATTTACCTTCTTATATTGTAGCAGTTTTTCATTGCCTGAAAACACGGACAAAAAGACATGTTCTAAAAATAAATCCTAGCTAGATCAATTTATTGCCCCCGAAACTCCCTGGACACTAAATTTATGAAAATCGTTTGAGCCGTTTCCGAGATCCCGAATATATATATATATATATATATATATATATATATATATATATATATATATATATATATATATATATATACAAGAATTGCTCGTTTAAAGGTATAGGATTAAATACTGAATAATTATTGAAATATAATATTCCAATTAAATACTAACCACTGTTTTAGAATTTTAAAGCCCAAATTATATCAATCTATAATCTATTATCAAGGTGCTACAACAAATAAATTGAACACATATAGATTACCAACATGATATGTTAGAGCCATGTTGCTGCTGTATTATATAGCAGGAGCACGAATAGGTCGGTTTGACCGGGGAAGGACCACGCTTGCACTAAATGCCAGCGTAAAGTAGCTGCATATATCTACTGTGTTTCGTATCGATATAGAGACCCAAGTTAAAGAATACAAAGAAGTATTTTTAATAATTATACTTCTTGTGATCCCATGTAGAACATTAGGAGTGATATGAAGACGACTGTTAGAGTTTGTCAGGAAATAAAGTAAATGGGGCTCTACACTCTATTGTAAAAAGTCAGAATGTGTCAAAAAAGGCACGTATGGCAATTCACAATGCTGTATCTAGTCCCTACTTTAACGTATCGTAGTGAAAGTTGGGTGTGGCAGAAGAAACACGAGAGTAGGATAAATGGAGTAGAAATGCGGTCGCTAAGGAGTATGTAAGGGCTGAATCTGAGTGACAGGGTGAGAAACTGTGTGCTAAAAGAAGAGTGTGGTTTGCAAGATAATGCCGTGCCCAGGTTTAAGAAAGGAATGCTCCAGTGGTTTGGTCATGTAGAAAGAATGAATGAGGAAAGACTGACAAATAAAATTTATGTTGCAGAAGTGACTGGAAGAGATGGAAAGGGGCGTCCTAAGCGAAAGTTTATCGACCAAATGGGCGATATATTGAAATTGGGCTAAATTAGAAGTACCCTTAACCGAAGAGTATGTATACGTTGGTGTATGGATGTGGAGGAGGCAAGAGAGGTTTATCAGGATCGTGCTGAATGGAAGTCTGTAATCTCTGCCTACCCCTCTGTAATGACAGGCGTGAGTGTTTATGTATGTTATGTGTTAGAGATTTTAAGAAGGATAACCTTGTTTCTATATAAGACTTCATAACGTGTTAGCTTAATCACTAGATTTGTCTATTTTATCCCATGAAATGTTTTATTGTGACTTCTATTTCGTGTCGTCACACCATGAATCTCATTGTCATCGTTTCTAATAATGTCAGTACTTGACTGTAAATCATGTACGTATATAGCAGATGTTTATTAAATATTATATATATATATATGAAAGTAAAAGTAAAGTTACAGCCTATATACGTCCCACTGCTGGGCTCAGGCCTCCCCTCATTTCTGAGAGGGTTTAGGGCAAGGAAGTGTCCGCCGCGCTGCCCAAATGCGTGTTGACGAACTTCACATGTCTTCGAAATATTTTTTTTTCTTATTCCTCAGACATGCAGGTTTCCTCACGATATTTTCCTTCACCGCCGAGCACGTGGTAAATCAGCACTTAAAATTGCAATTAACAATTTCATTGGTGCCGGCGGGGATCGAACCCGGGTTACTTGCGTTCTGTTATATTTACAGCGAGCGTTAACCACTGAGCTACCACGGCTCATATATATATATATGTATATATATATATATATATATATATATATAGCTGCAGGCCTATGTTCAGCAGTGGACTTGTGAAGGGCTGTAATGATAATGATGATTATGTGTGCAATTATTGTGTATATATTTTTACTTACTCATTAGTTTCTCGGAAATGGCTGAAACTATTTTGATATTATTGTGTATTTAGCCAAAGTTCTAATTTCCAAGCTTATCTATATAGGTTCCAGATAATTTGCGCACTTCACGCCAAGTGAAGGTCGAACGCCCAGGTACTCAATATTATAACCACAAGTGTACATACAAGCACAAAAGCATATACAAGCTCTAACCTACCCGTATCTGATGAGCGCTAGGCTAATAGATCTTGTAATACTCAATCACAACATTAATTATTTGCTTTCTTATACAATGTTGGCCTCGAATCAGATGAGCCGGCAAGTATCATTATACGTGGTAGAGACATGCTGCAGCTATGTTATAGCTGTAGCACGAATGAGTCGGCTCGACCGGGGAAGGACCAAGCTCTCACAGAATACCTGCGTGAAATAGTAGCTTAACGCTGCTGTGTTTCGTATGGTGAGTGTAGAGAACCGGAGACCCTTTTTACTGGAAAAGACCCATTCCATCTTAGTCCTCACGGGTGACAACGCATCTGCATTTTGATTTGTAGTCGAGGATACATGTAGATGTCTATGGGCCGCAGCAACCACTTACCATGAGGTGGACTGTGTGCTCGTTTGTTACCCTATCCTATATGTATAGTAGTGTAATATAACAGCTCAATGCTGCTGGTGCTGCGTTTCTTATTGTGAGTATAGAGAACCGGAGACCCTCTTTACTGGATACGAAGCATTCCTCTTAGTCTTCAGGGTTGACAGCGTTAATTCTAATTCTTCTTAATCGAGGATAGACATAGATGTACATGGATTACAAACTCCGCTTAGTGTAAAGAACCGGAGACCCGTTTTACTGGGATCGAGGCATTCTATCTTAGTCCTCAGGGGTGACAACGCATCTGCATTTTGATTCTTAATCGAATGTAGATATCTATGGACCACAGCATTCACTTACCATCAGGTGGATTGTGTGCTCGTTTGTCACACATATCCTATAATAAAAACATTAGGTGGAGTTTTTTTTATAGGATAGTATGACAAACGAGCACACAATCCACCTGATGGTAAGTGATTGCTGTGGCCCATAGACATCTACATCTATCCTGGATTTCGAATCAAAAGGCAGATGTGTTGTCACCCGTGAGGACTAAGATGAAATGTCTCGTTTCCAGTAAAAAGGGTCTCTCGTTCTCTACACTCACCGTACGAAACACAGCAGCATTAAGCTACTACTTCACGCTGGTATTCTGTGACAGGGCGGTTCTTCCCCGATCGAGCCGAACCATTTGTACTACAACTATACCTGCTACTAATATAACTGCAGCGTGGCTCTACCACGTATAAAATAAATCCTCGTTTGTCACCTATATCCTATAAAAACAGTAATATTAAAATCCGAATTTAATTTTAGATTCAAGCGCTGCCTCCTTATTGGAAATACAATGACGTAGGGCAATCACAAGAGAAATTGTTTTTAAATGATGACCCCGAAGGAGATGAACCGGGAAGTAATTACATATCTGGCTTTGAATCTACTCATACATAATATACTTACACCATAATCAACATATAGCTAACAATGTAATTTTAGTTTCTTCCGATCGGTTCCGTTCCGGTTTTCTTATGGCGTGGCGGCATTTAGCGGCAAACTTCTTATAAGCATGTTTACTGGCAAAATTGATCTTTTATAATGTTTCGATATATATAGAAAAGATCAATAAAATTAAATGAATATAACTAAAATATGTTCGCCTGGTGTAAATTACGTTATAAAAGATAATCAGTGGTAATGAAGGACCAATACCACTAATTAACTTTTATATAGTAAAATTACATCTAAAAAGGCAAAAGCATCTCGTCACCACAATGGATTGTTTGGAAAACACACCGTCATCTATCATTAAATTTAAATAGAAATCTAATTTAGTAGGTACTTGATGAATGAAGTATATATTTACAAAAAAAGGATTCTTAGTTGTAAGGATTTTTATTTATGACAATAGGGAATTTGACTCAAAATAAAAAATATGCCTTCAAAGAGTTATTTTATTGTATAATTTAATAATTTCTTGAATATTTTATTAAAAATTATTGAAATAGAATCGTACCAAGGCTGCATATGTACCTAAAGTGTTGTATGATACGAATATCACGTCAGTTGGGCGCCGCTAACGTCAACATGGTAGTAGATGCTGACACCGTGTTATCGGAACCGCAAACCTACTACGTATGTCTTATAGCCTCCTGGTACATTGTATATACATTGTAGGTTCAAAATAATTGAGTTTTTTTTTTGTTGATGCTTTATAGCAAATCTTCCTCCCTGCAAGGGTAGAGGAGAATAGAGATGTCCAGCAATGATTTTTAGAACTAATAAAGTTCTAAAAATCATTGCTGTATATAATAAAGATCTATAAATCAATAGGTGCGTTTGGCAGAAAAAAAGCGCTAGCAAGCGCTTATAAGCGCTAAAATAGTTTTCGGCCAGGACACGATTGCTACTTCAGTAGCGCTGACACAATCCGCCATTTTGCTTATTTAATTTGTTTGTTTTGAAGTAGAGTTTATAAGTTGTTTTGTGCAATATTAGTTTTAAGTAATATAATGACATGAATAAACATAATATACATGTTATTAAAAATTCATGATTAGTAAGTTTTTAATATGAATACTTTACAAACATATATTTAAATTAGGTTAGGTTCCCCGGTTAAAACTAACATCGTGTCCTAGAGGAAAATAGCTACTTACGATTTGACAGCGCTTACCGCTTACGATCGCCACTTTGCTTACAAGCGCTTGCTAGCGCTTTTTTCTGCCAAACGCACCCAATAACTTTACGCTAGTCACATATTATGTCAATTTGCGTGATGTTCCGATTCAATCAATCTAAATCTTCTTTACAAAAACATGATGTAATCTAAAAGCCTATAAAGTTGCAATACAATAACGTATTTAGAGAAATATTTAAATTACCGCGCTACACCACTTACCATCAGGTGGACTGTGTGCTCGTTTGTCACCCTTATTCTATAAAAAAAGACTGTAGTCTACCTTGGATCGATTTTTTTTAAAGCGTACTGATGAGTTTTCTGCTATTTTAAAGAAGGGAATAGATTCTAGGGAGTAATAAATAAATAGTATTCGAAAGCTCCAGAAGATTATAACAATCTATACAATATTTATAGTATAATGTCCTAAAAGTCCTAATGTTATATAAATGTAAAAAATGACAAAGAATCATGTCCATTATTGACCTGAAAATTTTCTAACGCGTCTAGTGATGTAAAATATCTTATAAAATTGCATATTTTTTTCTTATTTCGTATCGCATAATTGAATTTTCAAATAAAGCCAGGAAAAAAGTAATGTTACTTTTAATTACACAAATGTAAGTGGTCAAATTGTTCTCCGAAATCCCAACAAAAACTTTTGGTAAATCCAAATGCTCATGTTATACGTCAATTTAAATATTAAATACTCACAAGTTACAAAGTATTTTAAATACTCACAAGTTATCACAAAAACCTTGTTATTACTTCTAATTTTCCGATAATTTTATGTCAAACGTCAATAAAAAAAGTTTGGGAAATCCAGATGCACGAATCATATGATCGTAAAAAATTTAGAAAAAAGTCTCTATCAACAATGGAAAATATATTTTTTATTTTTACTATGTTATCGTTATTGAAATTTTGAAAAAAATATTATTGTTGGTTAATTGAAAAAATATTATTTTTTATTTTTTTATTTCAAACAAATTCCACAGCTCTTTGTTACATCGTACGTACATCTTATGATCTTAAATTATAGCCAAAAAAGGGATTTACATTATTTAAATAGTATTTTCAATTTATAACGGACATGTTGAAGACAAACTAGTTGGGACTAAAAATACATATTTTTAAACATCTAGAATGCAATCATACATAATGCTCGTATGCGCGCATATTTAACAGAATTATTTTTAAACGATCAGAAACCATTTTTATTAGCACTTAAATTTTTAGGTATACGCAGGCATGACGGCATTGACTGCTCCGAAGCGCAGTAGTTTAGCAATGAGTTATAGCGCTGAGGGCCGCGGGTTCGAATCCCGCACGGAACAAGTATTTGTATGGCCTACAAGTAATTGTTCTGGGTTTGGATGTTTGTCCTTGTGCTAATTATGTATATAAACTGCCTCAAGGATACAGGAGAAAATCCTAGGGTGGGGGTAACATTTTTAAAAAGTAAGACGGCATTATCGTAATAACTAGTCTTTTTTAACTGAAAAAAAAAATTGATTATAACTAAACAAAACAAAATTAAACAGTCATTTACATTCATGGCTTCCCACATGACAGATGAAAGAGAGATATTTAAGTTCGTTTATATGAAGAAGTATAAGATCACTTCTTTAATATAATAGAATAAATCGATTTAAAATTTTTTCAATTTTTAAATGTGCATATTTTTTATAATTTAACAATATCATTTATATGTTCAATATGATTGTTAGATACTATTTCATGCAATACAATTTTTAGGCGCTAGTAGTACAAACCTACGCGCTTTACGCAAAAAATTACTTTAATTTATTAGATAAAACCTAGAAGTTATTGAACATTTACGATGTAAAATGCTGCCATAATCTTCCCTTATCATAATTCTTATCATCACCGTTATTATTATAACAGCCCATCACAAGTAAAGCAATGCCACCTACATGCATCGACTTCTTCATCAATTGACAGTTCTTCGAACTACGAGTATATGGACACTACGTCGGTTCTACAGCGGATATCCACATTACGATGTTTATCGCGTGAAAAAACTTTGGGCTTAGGATCTAAGATGTTTCTAACGAAGAAACTTTGGGTTTAGGATCTAAGATGTTTTTATTCCTTTTTTATACGTCTTTGTTTAGGATATTTAATAACTATTCAACAAAATACGTTATTCTAGTCTACTCGTATACACGGGAGGTTTTTGTTGCTCGTGGCGTTATTGTCTACTTGAGAAACTTTCTTCCCCATTTGTTGCTGATTCTTCGAGCTATATGTTCAGCGTATTCACTTAAGCTTACTGATTCATTGCGCTATGTCGGTTACTCTGATTCTACTGTGGATAATATCGTAACTAGAATGTTATTATAAAGTATTTCCATATTATACATTTTATTGTATCACTTATAAAATTTAATCGAAACAAAATGAATAATTACGTGGTACGCATTCAATCCAGTATTTACCAAAAAATATTTTATGTTTAACTTTTATCAAATAATGAGCAGACTGCAATGAATTCCTTAGCAGGCTCTCACTATTAATCTCAATAAAGAAAAATATAATTTTTTACGTTCCTGAATAAAAGTAAAGCCAACATTCGAGTGAGCCGTAGGTAACTTAATATCACAGAAACCGGATAGCAGACAGTATGGCGCGGCCTTAAGTTTTCTTTTTAATTTTTCCTTTTTTTACTTCGTACAAAAAGTCAAAGGACTTTTATCTTGGAGCCCGTTTTGTTAACTTTTTTCATTCTTTTTGTATCGTGTGTGATCCTTCGGTTGATGAACGTATTGTTTTGTGTTTTGGTAGTGGGATGTGTATGGAACCGATGACAATGTTTTAATGCCCGTGTTATTTTCCAACGGCTGATTTGTATACGCGTTCTAGGATAATATGTCTGTTAAAGTAATTACAGGCTTTGTGTTTAGTTTTTGAATTTGTTGAGACATATCAAACCAATACCGATATTTCAGACATTAACAAGTCAACAAGCAGTGAATGTGCTGTCAAGAATTTCACAGTATTCCTTTATATTATTTTTATTACAATATGTAATTTTAAATACACCGTATATTACCACATATATTTTTACGGCGTAAACTTGTTTTCGTCAAATTTTTAGGTGCTCGTGGAAACCCAAATTTCATTGATTTCATTTTAATTAAAATAATGATTTAAATTATATCGCATCTTTTTTAGTTTCTTAATCACATCTATAATCTTATTATACTCGTAGTAGTAACCATAGTAATATAAATCTTTCTTATATCTATGGTAGTAGATAATAGAACAATTAATTCTATGCGACATTAAGTATCCCGATATTTTCTGTGTAAAACATAATAGAATGTTTAATGCGTGACCGTAATTCATATTATTAATTACTATTCTTCTGTTAGACTATGTAATAATAATTTTAGTTCAATTCTTTCCTATCACGACACCAAAAATTTAAAACAAATAAATTGTATTCAACAGGCAAATTTTGTCACTGACCTATTAGTGGAAAAGAAATAAGCTACAATTTCACGCTGGGTTTTCCGTGACAGCGTGGTCCTTCCCGGGTCGAGTTGACCCATTTGTGCTGCCAACAACTCTGCCCGTACTACCTCATCACCAGTGTGATCGTGGTAAATATCTCTATACCAGTCTTTGCGATTCAGGTACGACTTAATTGAATGTACTTATATTGGCGGACTGGTAGCTAACAGGGAGGTATCAAGGTGCCGTGCGTTCAGGCGAGATGATAATTTAGAGAATACCCAAGGGCGTGCAGCGTAAGCGTGAATATTATAGCAAATGAAAAAATTTAAAAATAGACTGTTTACGTGCTGATGTGGATTTGAAAGAGGAAAATGAAATAGGAGATGAGCAGCAGCGTTATCCTGATAGCGATTAACAATAATAAAGAAACTGCGGTTGCCAAGTCGTTTGTCAAGCAAAGCAGCTACGGTAAAATACCTCCTATGAGGTAATCTAAGGTATAGTCCTATGTTCAGTAATGGCAATGAAGAATTTAGGTGAATATATTTTTTGTACGGATTAAGTATTTTCCATGCGAATGATAACGAAGAAGTTTTTGTCCAAAACCCAAAAACATTTTTGGGCATTCATGGACTTGGAATATGATGAATATGGATAAGAGCCGTGGTAGCTCAGTGGTTAACGCTCGCTGTAAATATAACAGAACGCGAGTAACCCGGGTTCGATCCCCGCCGGCACCAATGAAATTGTTAATTGCAATTTTAAGTGCTGATTTACTACGTGCTCGGCGGTGAAGGAAAACATCGTGAGGAAACCTGCATGTCTGAGGAATAAGAAAAAAAAATATTTCGAAGACATGTGAAGTTCGTCAACACGCATTTGGGCAGCGCGGCGAACACTTCCTTGCCCTAAAACCCTCTCAAAAATAAGGGGAGGCCTGAGCCCAGCTGTGGGACGTATATAGGCTGTAACTTTACTTTTATGGTCTTGGAAAAGGCTTATGACAAAGTGGACAGGGATGTGTTGTGACAAACACATCCCTGTGCGCTAGGCTTACACAGGCATTAAATTCTCTTTATACACAGAACAGAAGCACTAGAGTCCCAGTGCTTCTGTCAGAATGTGGCTTACAACGTCTACTCGGACTGATTTGGCATCCATAAAGGTGTCAGACAGGGCTGTGTGGCTTCTCCATGGCTGTTTAACCTATTTATGGACAGTTGTTTGGAAAGTTTGAAAGTTGAAGAATACGGGTTAAGAATGGGTGAGTTAACCGTCAAATGACTTTTATACGCCAATAATCAAGTCATTTTTGCGTCGACGTTGGCCGAGTTGCAAACGATGGTTACATTAACAAACTTGTCGTTATAAGAAAGGGGTTTGAAAGTCAACGCAAGTAAAATGAAAGTGATGTTTTTGAAAGAGATAAAAGTAAAACGATATATGAAATAAGAATAGAAGGGGAGTTGGTCGAGCGAGTAGATGAGTTTGTGTATTTGGTATGTGTATTTAGCAGTGATGGTAGATATGATAAGGATATAGAACGACGAGTGAACGCAGGAAATAGAGTAAATGGGTAAAATTCTATTCTATTATATTGTGGAAAGTTAGAATGTGTCAAAAAAGGCACGTATGGCAGTTCACAATGATTAGTCCCTACTTTATGTATGTAGTGAAAGTTGGGAGTGACAACAGAAGCAATACAATAAATGCTGTAGAAACGCGGTCATAAAAGATTATGTTAGGGCTAAATCTGAATGACAGGGTGAGAAATGTGTGACAAAAAAGAGCGTAGTTTGCAAGATGATGTCGTGACCAGGATTAAGAAAGGAATGCTTCGGTGGTTTGGGCATTGAAAGAATTAATGAGGAAAGGGTGACAAAGCAAATCCATGTTGCAGAAGTAAACGGTAGAGTCGTGAAAGGACGCACTAGGCGAAGTTAATCGACCAAAGTGGCGATATCTTGAAAATGGGCCAAATTAAGAGTACCCTTAACCGGCAAGAGTGTATGCGTAGGTTTATGGATGTGGAGGAGGCGAGAGAGGTGTGTCAGGATCGTGCCAAATAGAAGTCTGTAGTATCTGCCTATCCCTCTGAGTGACAGGCGTGAATGTTTATGCATGTATAGTATGTATGTATATTTTACTAGTCGTTGCCCGCGACTTCATCCGCGTGGAATTTTTTACGATTGGATTCCATGTTTTTTTAATTATTTTTTTCTAAAGAAAAAGTATTCTAAGTTACTTCTTACAACATCAGCTACCTGTCAGTAAAATAACCGACAAAATCGGGCCAGCCATTTTGAAGATTAGCCGGAATAACCAGACATAGACAAACATTTTAAAAAATTGTTTTTTGTTTTGTTTGTGTTAAAGACTGTATATACTTTCATATGAATTTAATAAAAAGCTGTTATTTGGACGTTACAGACACTTCAAAAATAAAATAAGGGTTTTAATGCACAGTCCAGCTGATGATAAGTGGTTGCTGTGGTCCAACACCTACACTACATATAGATGTAGTGTTGGTATTTGTAGATAGCTTCAATTAAGAATCAAAATAATAATATTCAGAATAGTTATAAGTATTTAAAAAAATCGTATGTGTTATCACCTGAGGACTGAGAAGAAATGACTAGTTAACAATAAAAAAGGTCTGCTGTTATCGTCGCTCTCCATCATACAGAGTATCGTAGAATTAGGTTGTTTCTTCACTCTGACTACGCGAGCCTGGTCCTTCCTCGGTCCAGCCGACCCAGTTGAGTCTCTTTAATAATTCCGATTAAAGAGGATGAATTTTGGTATCTGTGGTTCCGTAGGCAATATATAATTAATATAAGTGGGCAATGTTGCCTATTTATCTGGCTGAAAAACATTAATATTGTTTATTTTTTATTCAGTCTTTTTTTGTCCACGCACATTTAAGACTGGTTGATTTTGAACGCAGTACTGAGTTTCTAAACTGGTAATATTACTCCCTTTCAGTCTTTGCGATTTGAGCTTGTTACTTTAATTTTGGTACTTGAAAAGTTGCCTTTTGATTTTTTCTTTTTTTACAGAATAGGGGTGACAAACGATTATATGATCCACCTGGTAAGTGGATGCTTGGGCCTATAGACATCTACGTCTATCCTCGAATAACAATCAAAATATAGATGCGTTTTCAGACCTAGGGATTAAGATGAAATTGCTCGTTACCAGCGAAAAGGGTCTCCGTTTCTAGAGAATTCACAATACGGAAACACTGCAGTATTATTCTACTATTTTACGTTGGTATTCTGTGAGAGCGTGGTCCTACCCCGGTCGAGCCGACCTATTAATGCGTGACTCTACCACGTCAAAAAGGGGCTTCGGTCTCTTCCCTTATATGAGAAAACTACTGTAAAGAGATTGCTGTGAATTGCCTGTCTTTAAATGAGATCAATATTTTCATTGTGTTACGCGAAAACGACACAATATGACGAACAATATTTTTAAAAATAAATTCCTCTTAGAAAGTTTCCAAATTCAAAAATAGCGAATACGCCCTTTTCTCTTGCCTGCCAGTTAAAGTAAAACAGCTGAACCCTTTACTGACATGATAAATATTTTTGCTATTCGACACCCGTAGTCATCTCGTTACACAGTTTAAAAACATTTTAAAACCGCGCCAGGACACTTCTGCGTATCTGTTTTAATGAGCCTCCGGAATTAGAAACGTTTGGTTTTTAAATTGACGTTCAGGATTACGTTGTTATTTTTGGCCAGACTTTTTCTTACCTTTCTTTAAGACGTGACAATACCGCCTAAAAATATCATTGAAGTAAAATAATGAATAAGCCTCAAAATTTAACATTTAAAATATTTTGTCTTTTCAAACTGATTACATAGTCATATAAAAATATCTTTAATGTTTATTTTTTTTATAAAAGAGATGGCAAAGGACCATGCGGCTCACTTGATGGTAAGTGACTACCGCCGCTCCCGCAACACCAGCTAAATTGCCGGAGCGTTGCCAGCCTTTTAGAAAGGAGGAAGCTCCTTTCTTTTTTTACGGTTTTTACTAGGACATACATAATAGGCAGAAAAGTTGGGACTTCTTTCTGCTTGGGAGGCTATCTAGGTAGTTACCACCCCCATTATTTGTGTTCCGATCTCAAGAGTATAGAAACCCAGTATAATTACAGGCTGTGAAGCATTCCAGTTTGGTCCTCAGAAGTAACAACGCATCCTCTGTGTTCTTTATTTGAAGTTAGTTTCAAGTGTTCAAGGCCGGCAGTAGCCACTTTCAAAGCCCAAGAAGAGTAGATAAAAAGAAGAACATACATAAACACTCACGCCTGTCACCCAGAGGGGTAGGCAGAGACTACAGACTTCTTTTTGGCACGATCCTGACTCACCTCTCCTTACCTACTTACGCATACATACTCGTCGGGTAAGGGTGCTCCTAATTTGGCTCATTTTCAATATATCGCCAATTTGGTCGATAAACTTTCGCCTAGGACGTCCCTTTCCGTCTCTTCCATTCACTTCTGCAACATAAATTTGCTTTGTCGCTCTTTCCTCATTCATTCTTTCTACGTGACCAAACCACCAAAGCATTCCTTTCTTAATCCAGGTCACAGCATCATCTTGCAAACCACACTCTTCTTTTATCACACAATTTCTTACCCTGTCACTCAGATTCAGCCCTAACATACTGCTTAACGACCGCAAAAAGAAGAACAAGGCACTTAATGTTATTTATTACTATTAACTACTATATATTTTATTATTACTAATAATTACTATGTATATTATACACATAAACGCATAATATATAGGTACACAATATGTAATTTGTAACCGTAAATAATTAAATTAAAAAGCTGATTGACACATCCTTTGTTTTCGAAGCGTTTACATTGTAACTTTCTGATTTTCGTTCGAAAAGGTTATCAACAACACATGTTAAAACGATGGCCGAATGGCTTTCCACGTATACAACAATATAGACTGTGAGTAATTCGATATTTTTGCACGAAATTGGGGAATATTGTAAAAAGTGTATTTTCCTTACAAAATCATCGGCGCATGTGCGTCGCGGTTTTGAGTTACGCGAACCGAACTGGTCTCGGATGAACACGCGCGGTGGGTTCCGTTCATCACAAACTGGTATATGATATTATTGTTGACTGTTCCTACGATGACTATCCGCCTGTCAAGGTGGTTGATTTTTTGCTTAGTAAAAGCCAGTACTTGACCACCATCCCACCTGGTGGTACGTGGTGATAAAACTTTAGATGGTAAATTGCATTCATTAAATTGTCTTAGCAAATTAAATTATATCACAGCAAGCCGTTACGTGGTAGAGCCATGCTGTAAATATACTGTGGTTACAGCATGAATGGGTCGGTTCAACCGGGATAGGACCACGCTCTCACAGAATACCAGCGTAAAATAACAGCTTAATGCTGCTTTGTTCCGTAAGTTTAGAGAACCGGAGACCATTTTTACTGGAAACGATGCAATCCATCTCATTTCATCTCAGGGCTGGCAACGCATAGCACATTGCGACTGCATTTTGATTCTTAATTGAAGATAAATGTAGATGTCTATGGGCCACAGCATCCATTTACTATCAGGTGGACTGTGTGCTCGTTTGTCACCCATATTCCATTAAAAAATCCTCTCAAATCCACGATGGGTTAGATCCATGTCCTTAGTTAATGATTTATGTTAAAAGCATGGCCGCATAACTTACTTTTGTAAGTATAAAAAAATATTTAATTGACTTACCTACAGTTGCCTACAATATCTTCATACTATAAAAAATATCTTCAAGAAAACAGCCCACTCTTTTCTAAATGACTGGGAACGTACCTGCGATTCCTCTGGTGTTCTAGATGTTCATAGGTATCCCAGATTTTAGCAATTAAAAAAATATGGAAGTACGTACGTTTGGCTACGGTATCCACTTATCTTGACTGTGCTGTCATTTGTCTGTTGTCGTATTCTTATAAATGGACATCATGGAGTATTTTTTATGTTTATTGTTTTTTATAAATTATGGGTGATAAACGAGCATACATTTCACCTCATGAAAAGTGGTTGCTGTTGCCTATAGACATCTACATCTATCTCCGATTAATGCATCACCCGTGAGGACTAAGATGCCTTGTTGCCAGTTAAAAGGGGTTCCGGTTCTGTATACTCACCATTAGAAACACAACAGTGTTAAGCTGTTATTTTAAGCTGGTATTCTATCAGAGGTTTGGCTAGCAACCGCAGTTTTTTAGTTTTTTATAATTTTGAGTTGATATCAGGAAGATGCTGCACCTCATCTCGTGTTCCATTTTCCTCTATCGCCTCTTAGGATACCCTGCTGGGTGCACTGCTAAATTAACTTAATTCTTAAGCAACAGTAGTGCAAGGTATAGTAATTTGTTCCCCCTTGTTGGATGAATACGACTGTGTGAACATAAACGAATTCATTTCTTTTTAAATAAACTTACAAATACCGCAAATTGTAGACAAACTGCCAATTTTTAAATACATCATTTAGTAAAGGAAAGGAACCCTACTTAATTATTTTCACTTACCCTTTACTTCCGTGAAATATGGTCCAAGGATCGTACGAAGGGTCAACTTTTGTTATTTTTTTCCCCACAAATGTCAAAAAATTATTGACTTCTTGTTAACCTTTTTCAAAAGTATCGATGACCCTTTGGGACCGTGACAATGAAAATAATGTGGGATTTTGAAATAGATTGTATGACCTTTGACTGTTCGAATTACAACATTTCTCAATTTCATTTTATTGTTCTGTTTTTTTTTTTTTGGAAATAAAACGCCTTTCGTGTTAATGTTATTTAAATGGAAATATTATATGGCGTTCTATTTTTTAAGCCAGTCGTTTTCAGATACAAAAACAACATGCAATGTATTTTATACTTTGAATATTAATTTATATTCATACAAATTTGTCTTAATATCATATATTATCAAATCATAAAAACGAAACATTTTAATGAAACACAAATTAAAATTTCGTGAATGGGTATTTTAATTAATATGCTCTTATTTCTTAGGCCTTTCGTCTCATTTTCGTGTGCATTAATATAAACGAACACCTGTATATTACGAAATGCCATACTGTAACATTTATATGTCGACGTTTTCAATTAAAACCCATTTAGAATTAAAACTAATGCGCGCCGTCACCGGACACAGCTGGGCCGTTTCTAGCAGCTATTTACTTTAGTTCTGTCTTGTTAGTCATTCATTTCATTAGTAATTTCATACAAAATTACAAGAGCTATCGTATAAATACGACCAGGCGCAAAATGGTCCTTCTGTAAAGAAAAATAAGGATGTTAATTCATTTGGGCAACTAAACAAATATTGGTTGGAAGAAATGAGATAAACATGGCTGCAGGCGAGCGAGTGAGATGTCAATCAGCTGTCAGCGACTTTCCGCCTTTCCATACGCTCCTAGTACTGTCGAGCATAATGTACTGGGATACTTCTTAAAAAAGTCGACGTGACGAGTAAAACCAGTGTTTACTGACATTTTTTCCTCAAACATTTTCTGTGAGAGAGTCCATTGCCTCATTTCTCCCTACAATTATTGTGGTAAAAGACGACAAAGAGTATGTTTTCGACCCATAACGTAGGTAGCAGCACCTTTTACTTATAATATCATTGGGTGGGAGAATATATTTGAGTTAAATTAAGCGCGGGGAAGGACTACGCTATCACAGAATACCAGCGTGAAATAGTAGTTTATTGCTGCTGTGTTTCGTATGGTGAGTGTAGAGAACCGGAGACCCTTTTTATTGGTATTAATGGCATTCCATCTTAGTCCTCACGGGTGACAACGCATCTGCATTTTGATTTGTAATCGAGGATAGATGTGGATGTCTATGGGCCGCAGCAACCACTTACCATCAGGTGGAGTGTTAAATTCTGTAAAAGTCTGCTATAATCAATGTATATTATTAGGAAATGAATAAAGCAATCCATGGTAGACTGGCAAAGAATGCCTCTACATTAAGTTGGCCTAGGCCACCAGACGGCATTTATTTTCTGAAAAACGAAATGTGTAAGATTAAGTGTTAGCATGTGCTATGAACTATGATCGCATGCCTTACCTGTTAGCTTGGCCAGGCTGCCATTTTCCAGGTATCAGGTAATCAAGGTACGTAAAGGCATTACTCACCTCACGTTCATTCTCCCAGTTGATTTTTACGTATATGTTAGATAATATCACAATACTCCCAGACACTTTCCGTCGGCAGTATCGCTTTGCAGACGCTTTAAAGCTCTCAAAAAAATTACTCAGCTCCACTTACGTTCTGAAGCTCCCTTTTTATATACGTTAGCCAGAAAACTATTTTAAAATATTATGTAAGTATGTGTTTTAAAATTGGATCTAGGGGATGATTGACCCCTTGGATCCGTCTGCCTTGTTATAAAATGTTTTAAATTTTTTAAATAGTTGAAGTGATTTTTTTGCGCCCGAAGCAATTATGGGCAACCCTCCGGAAAGCGGGGGGAGGGAGGTTGGGAATGCTCATAGCATACCACGCAGCCGGCTGCGTGGTTATGTGGTGACTTTTACCCACTAAACCCAACCTTTTAGGAATTGGCTTAACGATCTGACTAGAGATCTCTAAGCCGTATACGAACGCGACCCTCCTTGGCAGAAAGGAGGGCGCAAGTTGAAGTGAAATGCCGTCATATTTTATATACCACATCATGGTGTCATTACGGAAAACAAACTTACATCTAAGATACATGTGGTACTTGATGCCTTGCGCTAAACTAGCACCCGCCTCTCCCTTAACGACATTCTTTATAGTGGACAAAGTTTACAGGGTAACCTATTTTCGTTTGTTTCGTATTGCGCTATCTGCTGATATCCACCAAATGTTTGGGGTTTGTGAATGCGATCGTCGATTCCAGCGCATTTTATATCGCTTTAACCCAAAGGAGTTTAAAATTAGTTGTTTCGCTAACATATATGATATCATTTTGAGTAAATGTCGCGCATTCAATTCGTATTCTAAATATGATTCTATGTCTAACTCCATATTGCCAAAAATACTTAAAGCACTTTAGATTAGGACAATTTTGTCGTAATTGTTTTGCCTTAACTCAAGAAGCCAAAGACGTAACAGCCAGCAACTTTGTTTTACTCAGTTATCGTTTCTGTTTCTTGTGATCCCTGGTACCAACTATTGTGGTAAATGTTTCCGAAATTATTATTTTTTGTGTCATACAGGTTCTACGGAGAAGAAGTTCCGGAAGTCTCATTAATGTTGAAACAGCTAATTGATTTTCAAATTTATTGTCGTATGGAATTGTGCTATGGGAAACGCGAATTACATTGAAGGCACAGTAAATTTATTTTATTAAAAAATGGCCGTAAAAACACTTTATATGGTTCGTGAGGGTAATGTGGTCATCCGGTCAATATTGTCACTTCCTTATAACTCATAAACTACAGCCTTGTTTGCATAGATGGCTTTATGATACAATAAATCTTCATCAGTCAATCTAATAATAAAAGGTCAAAAGAGCGCTAATTTATTGAAGCCATTTTGACAGTTGACATTACATTAAATATTTTAGTAGATTTTAGTATGGTGTAGGGTACTTAGTTTCTTTTTAATGGATTTTTCGAAGTGTTCCCAATTATAGCCAAAGTATTTTTGTTTTTTGTTCTTAATAATATAAGTTATAGTATACGACCTTGTGTTTTTGCCTGTGTTCTCCTCTTAGTTTTGGTTTTACAAGGCGGCAAAGCTTAACATAGTGACACGATATTACCATTTACGTACGTTGGTTTATAATTATTTTACGTCCCAATATATTTATAAAAATGTAATGACACCAACATTTTTAATCTTCTGCCCTCTATATTTATAAATTTTGTTGAGTTCCAACCGTATGTAGTTGGAAGCTAGGTTTATGTTGTTAGAAAATGGGTATTACATTACATTACAGCTAGACTAGAACTAGGTACGTAGTTCGCGGTTCACCGCGCGCGCCGCGTCCCACGGATATCGTTGGCTTTCGAAAATATATCTACTTGTAATTTGTCCACGGCCTTATTTATCTATTTAGTGGTTAGGCTGTGCACAGGCGAAGTCTTATAGGATATATTTTAATACGGATAAGTCAAGAAATACGACGTGTTTGAGCGACACGAAACAACTTCCGTCCATACTGCCTTTTTCTTGTTGAAGCGACTTATTTGAGATGTACATTATAATCTTATAGTATAAATAAATAAATAAACAAAAAATATTTCAGAAAAATAAAAATCCTAATCTTGCTGTGAGAAAAAGTCCACTGCTGGACATACGCTCCCCCTTTTGCCTCATACGGGGGATTGCCATAGCTGCCACACTTAGCAAGCGAATTGGCAAACGCAGTTTTCTCTATTTTTAATCTTTTTTGAATGGCGATGCTGCTCATCTCCTGATTTGTTTCCCTCTGTCGCCTCTTGAGACACCAACGGGATGATATGGGATAATGGACATTCTTACACCCTCACATGGGATAGAGAAGGAAAAGTGTTAGGTATTAGATCCATTAGATCGTGAGGCGGCAGCGGAACAAAAGCGATCACCACAATTCGGCCCGTGGGTATAGCAAGAGTTGAATCTTGTAAATATAAAAAAATGGTTTCCGATAGATAGCAATATAACCATCTCGTTTAACCAGACGTGAAATATCCAGACTAGCAACGAGCAGCGGCATCAAAGGTCTGGTGCTGCGATCGTCATACCGCCTGCCAACATCGAAAGAGGCCAATCTCTAGTAGTAAACTTTCAGGCTGATGGAGAAGAAGAATCACATCATATACGTGGTATAGTTTATATGTGGTAGAGCCACGCTGCAGCTATATTATGGTTGTAGCACGAATGAGTAAGCTCGATCGGGAACGACCACGCTCTCACAGAATACCAGCGTAAAATAACAGCTTAATAATGCTGTGTTTCATATGGTGAGTATAGAGATTACCGGAGACCCTTTTTTACTGGAAACGGGTCATTGCATCTAAGTCTTCAGGGGTGACAACGCATCAGAGTTTTGATACTTAATCGAGGATAAATATTGATGTCTATGGGCCGCAACAACCACTTACGATCAGGTAGAGTGTGTGCTCGTTTGTGGGTTGTGGCCATATTTTATAAGGGTTTCCTTATATTATGACCAATTAATTTATTCAAACTAATATAGATAGTTTTTTTTTAATATAAATGAATTTTTCTAGCCACTAAACGAAAAAACCATTATGACCATTTTTTATTTTATTTAACCGGCTTTGGCTGTTTCTAGTTTGAGCTTATCATTTCTTTCGGAATCTTCTTTTTATACATTTTTCTTTCAATATGCTGATGCGTACATTGCGAAGTTTTTGGAATAAGTTTAGATATTGACGAGAGCTCAACCCAGCGGACAGTTGACTCACTTCAATCAAAGCACTTTTCACATTTCGCTCCTTAATTAGAAATTTATTAAAAAACCTGACGGACTGATCATACCCCTCAATCTAGTTAAGTATTTTTCGCAAATCATCGCCCGATCTATTCAAAGAGCGTCCGATATTACGCTTACCTAACCGTCATCTCTACGTCATAACACGTATACTCCAACGGTTATCGCTTCTGCAACAGGTGTGACCAGCTCATCCCATTGCCACTTCAGTTTACAAGCACGGAAAACTGCGTGCGTTGATCTGGTTCTCCAGACAGTTTCTTGATTACAAATGTTATTATAGAGAGACCCTAAACTCTTTTGAATTTTTTTTATTATGAATTACCTTACATTTTTAAGATGTTTTATGTGTTGTTATAAATTCCAAAGAAGGAAAAAGCAAAGAACTTGAATTCCGAAGTTCTGTTCCCGCGATAAAAATACAAAAAAACTAATTCTTTTAAATGTAAGGTCACTAAACAAAACCATTTGCTGGCTGGGAAAAAAACAAACATCAAAAAGGTGAATAAACGACATAAACGAAAAATATTTTCCTTTTGTAAAAAGGTTACTATAATTCCCAAGGGTCACATCGTTAAGTATTGAATAATGCTTAACCCTTTCGTTGCAACTAAAATAAATTTAACTCTGCACAAATGTCTTGAGACGGTCCTTTTTTGGCAAAAATACTAACACAATGTTTAACAAGCGGCATTTGTTAAATTCATTGAAGTGGGTTTTTTTCCTTCAATTCACACTCAAATTTGATCCGACTGCATATTTATTTAGGTACGTTGTACGTTGAGAAATTGCAGATATTCTATTATTGAGATTATTTTACATAGGTATATAATATTTATTTAATAATTATTGATTGCGTCAATGCAGCCTATCTTGCGCCGCCGCTGTATGGTATCATTATTATTTAATTATTATATATATTATATAAGTTTAAGCATAAGTGTTTTATTCTTTTCAACCTAGTATAAAAAATATTTGAATTTTTTCATCATTTTTGAGGTAACAATATCATATTAATACGAAGTCATTTTCTGATACTTACAATTTAGTTAAGTTTCTTTTTAATATAATTTATTTCCAGAGTTTAAAAATGTTTTCTTGGTATGGTAGCACCAACATTAAATAGTAAAAGTAATTTTTTACTTTGTCTATGGAGTCTATATAGTCGTTGGGCGTTGTCCTACTGTACTTACAGTACATTCAACTTGTGTGTTTCCCCAATATTAACTTTTTTGTAAATATCAAAGTTTTGTAATATTTTCTGTGCACCAGAGGCCTACTAAATATAATAAACAATCCGCATACAACAATTTTAACCAAATTATAAGGGACATACTAATGTAGATAAATATCTTATAGAAACATAAACATAATATATGTATGTATGTATATAAAGACCTCTCAATACATGGAACATAGACAAGTGGTCACAACCCCTGACTTGACGGATGACGGGGCTCTGAACACACACGGCGGAGTGTTAGCAAACAACAGCTCGAGGGATGGGACCTGCAACGAGGTTGAATCGCTCCATAAATTTATGTCGCCTTAGTACCTTTATCTTATATGTTTTTAGAATAATCATGAAATTAAAGAATTTCAAGGTTTTCGTTTTCTTTATAAACCTTAAAAAGTAACCTCAACACCAACTTCGTTTTCCGAAAGTACAACTTTATAGAAAAAAGTTTCAGCAAAAAACTATAAAGTAAAGCTTGTTTATTAGCATGAAAATTGTAAGGAGTTTGGCACAATGGTAGTGGCGATTCTGGCAAATTCTTCCGACAACGGGACAGACTCGTCCATCAGTAGTAGACTTTAAAGAGCTATTAAATAAAAGGAACAATAAGCGTATAACATAAAACTATTAATAACCATAAAACTATTTTATAGGTAATTTGCAGTAACAGATCTCGTGTCTAACACTGTCCCTGGTGTTGCCGTGCGGTGGTGATATGAGAATATCTGCTATCCCATGTCGTCTCGTGGGTGTCCTAATAGATGAAAGACAGAAATAAATCAGAAAATATAATACAGCAGCGTTTTCCTAATAACAAATTAATCAATAAAAAAAAACGCAGTTGCCAACATGCCTGCCAAGCATGGCCACTATGGCAAATATTCCCTATGAAGTAATTTATAGAAAGCCTGTGTTCAGTGGTAGGTAGAGTGATCATGAGATTTTCATGAGTCGAACTGTTTTCACAATTGTTCTGTTAATATTTCAAATGTCTTAACAATTTATTTTTCACAATGTGTCTGTGCATTTTGATGTACTTTCGGTGTTACAGTACTGAAACGCATACGTCGCGCTTACATTATCTGGAGTCTGGACTGTACGTACATTTGTAACCTACTCTCTTCAGACGTCCTCCACATACTAATATTGCTTTATAATACATACATATACATAAACACTCACGCCTGTCACCCAGAGGGGTAGGCAGAGACTACAGACTTCCTGACACACCTCTCTCGCCTCCTCCACATCCATATACCTACGCATACATGCTCGTCGGTTAAGGGTACTCCTAATTTGGCCCGTTTTCAACATATCGCCAATTCGGTCGATAAACTTTCGCCTAGGACGTCCCTTTTCGACTCTGCCTTCAATTTTGCAACATAAATTTGCTTTGTCACTCTTTCCTCATTCATTCTTTCGATATGGCCATTTATTGCTTTATAAATTTAGTATATTATAGCTTGATTATAACTAATAGAGCCTTGCCTGATTTTAGACAGGTGGACAGCGGCGACACGCCGGCGCCTGTTGTTTGCCAACCACTCCCGATCGCCCCCACTTTATGCCACCCTTGTACTTTCGGAACTCCAAGCAAATATTGCGGGAATACGAGTAGGATAAAAAAATCTTTTTCTAAAATAAATTTTATAAAAAATTTGCTTTCTTTTTAATATCGCAAACTTAATGCAATATTTTTGTTTGCTGCCCGTTATAAGAATTGATCAAGTTGGAAGGTATCTTTGCTTATCACGCAGTATACTTTCATCGTAGTTATTACACGATGATGTGTTAATCGTTATTAAACATTATCGTGTATTTACTTATTTATCATAATGCAATTAACAGAAGGCTGCCAATTGATCATGGTCCCGAGACTTGTCGGGAAGTTTTATAAATTTTCACAATGCTATTTGCGTTATCTGTCAGAAGCTACGACGTTATTTTAAACTAATTTCACGACATTGACGTAAGCAGTTTTTATAGAGAAGGGAAATGCGCCCGATTATTATCGGTTTTAGGAATTAAAAGTTAATTGTATTTATTTTTCATCCGTATTTCCCACATAAAAAAGATTTCAGTAGATAGTTACAACGGGGGAGGCTTGTTCAGCAGTGGAATTCTTGTTTTATGGGTTGATAATAATTAAACAAAATAATTTTATTACATTATGAAATAAAAATAAGAAACAATTACCAAGTTGCAATGTTATACAATTTTTAATGTGTCCATTATTTGGTAGTAAATTACTCATGTGGTCCTATTAAATTACTTTAATGGGCGACCAATTTTAAATTCGCCGAATCAAACCCTAAACCAAACGATCGGCGGTTCGAAAGCTGCCATTAACCTGTTTGTTTTATTAAAAGGGGCAGTGAAAACAAACAAATTTCCGTAGACAATCCCTCCCTTTTGTTTGGAAAGTACTCGAGCCGTATTGGACTAAAATCACCCTACGAAACGGATGAAAGCTTAATTTCAGCACTGTTCATTTCATTATAAATCGTTAAGTTATGATTCTCCACTCACTATATCATTATGATGTCCTAGTTCATTTCCATTAAATATGATGATGATGTTCTCCTGGTTTAGGTGGCTTAGCTGTCAAAGATATTTTTATATAACCAACCTCTCGTAGCATTTTATACACATAAAGTTCACATAGACAAGCATCCAGATCCGGAACAAATACTTGTATCCGATAGCGATGGCTTGCAGCTAGCACTATACCAACAAAGAAAGATAGATAAAACACTACATCAACAATCCATAACAGCCTTTTAAAAGTCACTGCTCACCATAGGTCTCCCAATATATTGGGTCATAATATTTGCCATGGTTGCCATGGTTGCCACGCTTTTCAGGCGGGCTTAGCAAGCGCAGTTTTTATTTTATGGTCGTTATTTTGCGCTGCTACCCATCTCCTGGTTTATTTTCTGCCATCTTTTATGACACCCACAGGACGGTATGGGGTAATAGAAATTCTTAAACCGCTACCCCACGGTTGACATTAAACACTAAGTTACTCATTTCAAATTAGGCCGAATCCAAGCCCAATCCATGCTTAAAATATTTTAAGAACACGCACTTATATTATATATCTGAACTCATATTATACATATTATGTATCTGAAATCATTCACGACCAACAAATGCTTTTATTTGTATTGTGCGCCTAACAGTTGACTTTTACGATTATAATTAAAAAAAGAAATAAATAAATTATTATTATTATTTATTTTTATCACATATATTATCACAAAACTATAATATTATAAATATAAATACAATCTATATAAATAATATTATTATTTCGGTTATTATCCACCGCGGCGAGGAATTCTAAGCCATCGGTGAAGTTAGGCATCCAAAGATAGGAACCTTCTTACTATTCGAGCCGTATTTAATAAGGCCGATTTTTGAATTAATGCCTTCAGCCATTTGCCCAAACCTAACTTATATTTTTACCAATAAGCCCATTGACTGAAACAACTATTATTATTATTATTATAATGAAAGAAAAAAGATGTATGTGCGAGTGCGTGTCAAGAAGCTTAGCATGTTTATGGCGTCACTTAAAATGTACATAGACAAAAATTAAAAATAAATCCTTTGTTGGTCTGCACAAAGTGAAAATGAACGTCTACAGCCCTACAAAGTTGTCTAGTGTTGTTGAGTAAGTGTTGTTGAGATGAGGCAAGTACGTGGTAAATCAGCATTAAAAATGGCAATAATTATTTCATTAGTACCGGCAGATATCGAACCCAGCTTGCTCGCGTACGCTTAGCCTCTGAGCTACTAAGGCAGAGGTGAACTTACCGATCCTGTGAGCTATATTGTTAAACATAGATCAACAAAACCAGAACAACAGAAATACGAAACAAAATTATGTTATTACGGTATAGGGGGGTTGGACGATTTCGAAATTGGAATAATTAAATCCATCAGTGCGGCACGTGACGCGGAACGTGGGGCGGTTGGCAATTACCGAGATGTTCGCCACGCTCCGCCTCGGCCGGCTCACCTTTGTTCATAGACACAGGACGTCTTTTATAGTAAAAAATATACGTGCATTTTTTTTTTAATTTTACGAGTCGTCAAAAGTATAGATGCCTTGGAAAATATAATAGATACAAAATATTTACTTTTTAATAAAAAAATAATTTCGAAGAAAATCCATACAATATTTATTACACACAATTAACCATAAAATAGCGGTAATATTATTTAACTATACTTCTCTATTTTATTTTTGCATCATTCATTACAATTCCAATGCTGAACATACAGCTTTTCCTCTTTCGGCTTCCTGCATGTTTCATCATCTCGGCACTCCATTTAGAGAGGGTTGCCTAACACTACGATAGGCATTACGAGGCTGTCACTAATAACGTTTAAAAACTTTTCTTCCTCATGCGCCCGCCTGATGACCATTGTCACTTCTTTTTTTTACAAAAAAAAAAAAACTAAAAAATAATGGAGGTAAACCTTTATTGGGCTGATTAACAAGCACACAATGCACCTGATGGTAAGTGGATACTGTGGCCCATAGAATTCTACATCTATTCATGCTACACACTTTAACATTAATCTCCTAGAAACTTATTAACAAAGTAATTAAAATTAAAATTGAATAAATAAAAATAATTAAAAGAAAATAATTAAAATTAAAATTAAACGCGATAAAATCCGTAAAAGTAGTTTTAAACAATGTGTAGTGTTCGAGTAAATATAAGAAATCATTACTTCTTCCATTATTATTAAGTTCAGCTCATTGTTTAAATCGTATAATCTTGTTAACTTTTTCTTAAAACCGACACGTACCGGGCCCAGTGCAACCTGTATAGATAACATTTTTACAGATTTTTTTTTGCGCCCGAATTGAGGTTGGGAATGCTTTGTGTGGTTTCCCACTTTTAGCAATTGGGAGGAGATGCCGTTAGAAGGAGGGCGCACATTTTTACAGATGTTAAGCCCTTGCATAAATACATCATTCAAAATTTAAGTTCAGATCACTGCGGACTGTGGGTCTCGTTGGCTTACATACACAGACAAAAAACAGAAAAATAAGAAAGTTGTGTTTGTTCCAAAAATGAACATCGTATGGAGAGGTTTAGAAGTTATATAGTAAAAGGACTGCCATCACTTTCATTTAAAAATAGTGCTGATTATTTTTATGGTTCATTATTTAAAATAATAATTTCTAAATTTAATAGAATATTTACTTCTAAAACTTTCTGTTTATAATAATAATAACAATAAATAATAAAGTTTATTTATTAAGGTATCAACCCACTTATGTCAAGTACAATGAATTAGAAGTATTATACACATACGAAATTACAAATTAAACTCTATTATGAGTTAAAATATAGTACTTTAAATAATTGATCATCACCTATAGCGTCCGATGCATACCCTGCCAGTGTTTATAAAATAATTGCAGGAGACAGTGAACGAACTTAACTAATTCGTTTGTTGAGTTACGTACAGTTTCCCAGAAACTGGCCGTTCTACAACGTAACACTGCGTAAAAGTCTGGGACGGCAGCCTCTGCGAACGTTGTGGACGTACTGCAGTACCGTGGATGTTTCAAAAAATACGAAAAGCATCATTATACTGTACTCTAAGGATGTCATAGGATTTTTTGGTGTAATTTATCCAAAGTTGTCCGGTGTAAAAGCTAATACAATAGGCTTTAAACAGAGTAATCTTAACATCCTCTGAACACGAGGCAAAGCGACGCGCCAGCATGTTACAACGTATAGCTAGAGCTCTACGTTCACGCTCAATATCCAAGTCGTCACTCAGGTTCTCCGAAAACATATGACCCAAGTACCTGAAATTCTTCACAGTCCGAACCTGCACACCATTTATGCTTACTGGCGGTACTCTTCTCGGACCCTTTCCAGCACGAAAGACTAGCATTTCAGTCTTAGACTCATTATATTTTAATCCATGCTGACGAGCATTATTTTCGCAGATGAATATAAGCTTTCTAAGACCATTGATCGATGGGCTAAGGAGCACCATATCGCAGCTAAGGTTGTTAAACGCTACATCATTAATGTGACATCCAATTTTGGTACTCCTAAACTCCTCGATCAAGCCGTTAACATAAAGATTGAAAAGGTCCGGAGATGTCAGTCCTCCTTGACGTACCCCACAGTCGCAAATCATTTAGTGAATGAGTGAGAGTAGGCATTTATAAAAGTAGGCTGAAGTTATACGAGCTTTATAATGAAAGATCATATAATCATAGTGTCATATTTAAAGAGTATGTAAAAAGTTATTCTAAAATATTTAAAGAGGTATGCTCCACAGCTAAGGCTTTATATTTAAGCAACAAAATTAAAACTGCGTCCAATAAAATTAAAATGACGTGAAGTATAATTAATACTGAAACGGGCAAGGTCAGACCACGCAACTCGGACTTTCAACGGAATATTAACAATAATTAAACTCAATCTGATCAAGAAGTTGCTTTTGAAAAACCTTTTACTGATGTTCCTTTTTAGACAAAAAAAATCATTAAATTCTTCTCGTACTATCTCCGAATCATTGCTTAAACAAAATGTAAAGGCTTGTTCAAATACCTTCAAATTCCAAAGAGTATTGCCAAAAGATATCATTAAATATTTTGAAACTATTAATGTTAAGATAACGACATACTTATGGGGGATTTCTATTAAAGTTTTTACATCTGTAATAGATACATCTTATCTAGTCACTATTTTTAATTCAATCTTCAAATCTGGTGTGTTTCCTAATTTAATGAAACATTAAATTATTGAAATGAAAGGTACATTAGACCTTCAATTTTAGACTAATTTCTGTACTACCAACTTTAAGTAAAATTTTTGAAAAAATTAATTTACGTCAGATGTTAAGGTTTTTTGATATAAATAAATTGTTTCATACAAGTCAGTTTGGTTTTACTAGGGGTTGCTCGACAACCGACGCCGGAGTTGAGCTTATAAAAAATATTTTTGTGCATAGGAGAATTCAGAGGATGCTTTGGATATAATTTGTGACTTTTCGAAGGCTTTCGACTGTGTTTAATAGGACATCAATCAGGAAGCTACTGTACTATGATGTGAAGAACAAATATTTAAATAATAATAATAATAATAATAAACATTTATTTCTCCCACTTTTTACATAGTTATAATAGTTTCATAAATAGTTAAAGAGTTTTGGAGTAGCTGTGGGAGACAGGAGCCCAAACTAGGTTACCCTGTGCTTTGGGTCTATAATAGAATGCAGAAAGTTATTATCAATGGTAAAAGTTCTTCCGGATGGCCCGTACAGATGGGTGTCCCTCAGGGCTCAATTCTTGGCCCATTCCTATTTTTGGTGTATATTAGTGATTTACTTTAATAGGGTATAGTCATGATATAGTATTATTTTCTGATGATACTTTGTTGATATTTAAACTTAAACGTCAATCATTTAAATGTGACGAAGTGAATAATATCAAAGTTATAACTTATGTATATATATAAATACTAATATCAAAGTTAGTGCATTGGTTTAACGTTAATAATCTAGATTTAAACGGCAATTAAACTAAATGTATTAAATTTAAAACAACGAAAGATAAAAATCTGAATACCAATATATTTTTAAATGTGTAAAAACTGAGCTCTGTTGAACTCTCCTCTTTTCTTGGCATCACTCTCGACACTAAGCTTCCGTGGAGCCTGCATATATCTAAACTAGCAAGGTGACTAAACTCTGCGGCTTATGCTGTAAAAAAATTAGGGATCTCACTAGTGTCAAGACAGCTAGATTAGTTTACTTCAGTTACTTCTATAGCATTATGTCATATGGGATTTTGGGGAAATGCGGCTGATTTACTAAACTATTTTTGATTTGCAGAAGAGGGCCGTAAGATACAACCTAAAACCGAGAGAATCTCTTAGAGAAAGTTTTGAAAAAATAAATATACTTATTCACTTTGGCATCTCAATATATTTATGAAAATTTTCTCCTGTGTTCAAAAGTTCACAAAAACAAAGGTAGTTTAGTAAAAAAGTGATATACTCTGTAAACACTAGGGACAAACACAAGCTAGTGATACCAGTTTCTCGACTCCACAGAGTCAGTAATTCATTATTGGGGTAATGTTTATCACTACAAAGTCACAGAAAATATACAAGGTCTCTCTATTACCAAATTTAAATTTTTAATCAAACAAAAACAATATAAAAAGGGTTAAATATTATAATATAAATGAATACATGGTTGATAATTAATAATCACTGGGAATGAGGTGGTCGCTTCCAAGCTGTTTGTAAAATAAATTTTGTAAATATTTTGTAACCATTCACATTGTAAAATTTATTTTAAATAAAAGTCCCGCTGGGTTTCTTGCTGGGTTTTTTTCCAGGACAGAGGTTTTCCCCGAACCTATAGTAAAGAAAAAAATGACTTTCAATAAGAATTACATGTAATCTATGTATATAGAATAAAAATATTCTATTCTATTCTACAACGATATGTCTCTACCACCTATTGAACTATTGTAATCTGTAATTTAATAAACCAGCCAGCATTCTTTGCACGATACGACGTGGAGTACGATAATTTTTATTTTTATTTTTTTATAGTTTTTTTTTAAATATTGTATATTATATTTCTATGTTATGTAAATAAAAATGTAATAATCAATAATAATAAACATAATTATAATATCAACTATTTTCCCTTACCTGTATTTACGCTCTAAATATATTATTTATATCTACTTAAAGGCTGTTTCAAGTTTCAGGCGGGTTCGCTTCGACCGCAATTGTGGCGGCACAGCGTAAGCAGACCTCAACTACACCAGTCACACGCTATATACGCTCAGTACAAAGTCAGACGAATCGTTTTATAACAATATCACGTTCATAAGTTGCCATTAACAAATATTAATAAAGCGACAATACACTTATAGTGAAGGGGTTGATATGGTCTGCGATACTACTAAAGTCATGATTTTGAAGATGCAATTTAAATTCGCCAAGTCACCATTTGACTACTGTCGTGAACTACTACCATAAGTATTTTAAACTTAGTTGGAGTGAATACGGAAGTATTTTGTTAATATGCCTTTTTTTAAACATAGATCTAGATTTCAGCCAATAAGAACCTGTTGAATAATAATTATTATTTAAGATCTTTTACCTATATTTCTTACCTCACTGTTATCGTCACACATATAAAAGAACGCAAAAAAAAGGTATAATTATCGTGGGTATTGGACATAAGCATTATTTACAGTTAACGCTATTAAAAACGAAAGTTTTGGAATATTTTTTTAGAATTTAATTTGTTTTTATGTAATTATTGCATAATATTGCGTTCTTTCATAGTGCAAAAATTTTGCCTAATTTTGAATTTGAGTTTAAATTTAGGCTTTGAAGTATATGATCTATTAGATATGATGTTATTTACATTTATTATAATCAAAGACAGTTTTTTTTTTCAACTTTTCGTTTTTTATAAAGGTCCAAGTTTATCGGATAAAAAATACTTAGATCTAGATCACTTTTAGCATTGCTGATTTTTTATTTATTTTTTATTTTTATTATCTGTTCATGAAATTTCATTACAATCGATCTAGCCATTTCGTTGAATAGACCGGACAGACAGATAGACAAAGATTTGTACAAGTAGTAAGTACTAGGAAAACATAGTTCTTCATGTGTTAATGACATGCAAATAACCACCTTAGCTAAGGCTAAGGCAGTTGTTTGATATTATGGACAGACGCTTCAATTTTATTTATACGTATAAATACGAGCACTCGGTCCATCTGATGGTAAAGCGGTTGCTGTGGCCCATAAACATCTACATCTCACCCTCATTACGAATTATAATGCAAATGCGTGGTCTCCCGTGTGGAATAAGATGGAATACCTCCTGTCCAGTAAAAATGGTCTCCGGTTCTCTACACTCACCATACGAAACACAGCAGTATTAAGCTCCTATTTTACGCTGGTATTCTGTGAGAGCGTTGTCCTTTCATGCCACAACCATAATTTAGCTGCAGCGTGGCTCTACCACGCATGAAATTTCTCAAAAATATTCTCTCAGCAGCGGCATCACAGCAATCACTGTCGAGTATTGGCGATCAATAAGAAATGTTTTTTTTAAATGTGTATATTAATAAAACTTATCTGTTCCCTGTGATTATATTAAATAATATTCAATAATTTAATAATAATAAATTAATCATAGCAAGCCCACTAATCGAAGCCAAAGTACAATGTAATAATTTTTTATACGTGGTAGAGCCATGCTGCAGTTATATTAGTAGTATAGTTGTAGCACGAATGGGTCGGCTCGGCCGGGGAAGGACCACGCTCTCATAGAATACCAGCGTGAAATAGTAGCTTAATGCTGCTTTTTACTGGAAAAGAGGCGTTCCATCATAGTCCTTTCGGGTGACAACGCATCTGCATTTTGATTTGTAGTCGAGGATAGATGTAGATGTCTATGGGCCGCAGCAACCACTTACCATCATGTGTGCTCGTTTGTCACCCTATTCTATAAAAAAAATGATCATGTCATTTTTAGTCTTCTATGAATGTTCACAGGCAGGTGACAGAAAGTTCAAAATTCATGAACCAAATCAAAGCGAGACTGTGTATGTGGTTAGTTGCAGAGCGTGAAGCAAAGACAATAACGGACTGTTCACGGGACGCGGGCATAGCCGGTGCTCGGAGCAACCCGATACCCGTATAGCGGTGACGCTAGTTCCCTCAATACGAGCTGTTTTTTCCCGCCAGTTAATTATACCGTGACAAAGAGATTGATTATACGATGAATTCTATTTTTGAATTTTTTGTTCTGTGTTAACAGATATCATTTTTATTACTCTTAAATACGATTTTGACTGACTGATCACTATACGGTGCCAGTCCCATAATAAAATTGGCACATTCGAATATTATTTTACTGTGATTCTTTAATCAGTAAAATAAAAATTATTACCCTCTCGGAAATGAGAGGAGGTCTGTGTCCAGCAATGGGACGTACTTACATAGGCTGTAACTTTAACTTTTTTAACTTTAAATATTTAAGTGGGACACTTGAAAAAAAAACTGTTTCAACTATTTTAGTACAGTACCTAAACTGTAATTAGAAATTAATCCTTTGATGCCTTACCCAAAGGTGCACAATGAAGAACAAGCAGGGAATTTGGCATTTCGGCCAGCTGATCTGCCAACTCATCATGGCATGATATCTATGGGCAAATTATCAATAGTAAAAATGTATAGGTTTAAAAAGGCAAGTTTTAATTATAATTATAATAGAGATTACCTTTAACGACTATTAAGCAGAAAATGATACCAATAAAATCATCTGAGCCGTTGTAGCTCAGATGGTTAACGCTCGCTGTAAATATAACAGAACGCGAGTAACCCGGGTTTGATCCCCGCCGGCACTAATGAAATTGTTAATTGCTATTTTAAGTGCTGATTTACCACGTGGTCGGTGGTGAAGGAAAACATCGTTAGGATACCTGCATGTCTAAGGAATAAGAAAAAAAATTTCGAAGACATTAGAAGTTCGCCAACACCTTCCTTGCCCTAAAACACTCTCAGAAATGAGGAGAGGTCTGTGCCCAGCAGTGGGACGTATATAGGCTGTAACTTTACTAACTTTAAGCAGAAAATAATAAATATATATAAATAATTTTTTATAGTGTTTCTTACCATTTCAGAGATAATAAATAATCAACGGCTTCGCACGGGTAATTTCTGGATCTCGACATCAGTGCCACCTACTGGGTCCAGTTGTGAATCCAAGCTATTCTCGAATCAACTTAATTGGTTCAGCCGTTTAGGAAGAATTCAGTCACATACACACGGACAGAAGGATTATACATATAAAGATATTTATAAGGATTTGTGCACTAATATAGAGAAAATCCTTGATTCCATACCGGATGCGAACGGGAGCGGAAAGCGTTTTGGCCGAAAATAAACGTGTAAAAAATTTTACCAGTCTGCATATCAAATTACTGTGCATCTGGCTCCGGTGAAAATCAGAACCGATCCAGGAGAGTGTAAACTGTCTTTACTTTTCTACTAATTTATGAACGCCTTGTATTTAATAAAATAAAAACCACCGTAATAGTCTTAATTTCAACATATACTGTGTGATAAGTGTTGCGGTATGGTCAGGCTATATTGCTCTACACTCATACTGAATTAAAAAAAAAAGAGTCAGAAAAAAATGCTTCTTACTATCATTGCAGGGCTTGTACCGCTCCAATGATATGGTTACAGAGAACTAAATCCTGCATCCATCTACTTACTGCATGTCGTCACGCCATGTAGTAACCACAGAAATATAAATAATAAGGCACTATTTAGATTTCTGTGAGTGTAATTATATGTAATTATATCTAGTAATAAAATAAATAATAATTACATGATTAAATTTTAATTAAAATCGAATTGATTTTTATACAAAGAAGATTCACAAGTGTAATTATATGTAATTATATCTAGTAATAAAATAAATAATAATTACCTGATTAAATTTTAATTAAAATCGAATTGATTTTTATACAAAGAAGATTCACAATCGAGTTGATTTTCAAACACACAAATTGAAATTACAAATTCGAATTAATTTTCAAATAAACAAACAAATTGAAATTACCATTAGTCTACAAATTAGAACTGACTAGCGTGAATTGACTGATTAGAAACCGTATCCATTTTTATAAGTAAGGGTGACAAGCAAGCGCACAGTACACCTGATGGTAAGTAGATGCCGTCGCTCATAGAAAGCAACATCTATCCTAAAATACACTGCGTTGTCATCTTTCAGAGATGCATGGTAAAAATGGTAAAAAATATTAATAATAACACCAGAATCCTACCTCGATCGAGCTAACGTAACCTTTCTACAATCACAATATAGCAGCAGCGTCGCTCTCTGCTATGATGTACCTAAGTAACATCTCTCTGTATCAATGACAACTTCACACATAAAAACGAAAAATACATAGTTTTTATATAATAAGGTTTGAATAAAACTATATTTACGGATTCTATCGCGTTTAATTTACTTATTTTGATTTATTTTTAATTCCCGACGTTTCGGGGGTCTGTCCCCCGTGACCATGGGTACTGTAAAGCACCCGAAACGTCGGGAATTGAAAATAAGGTAAAATAAGTAAATTAAACGTGATAGAACCCGTAAATATAGTTTTATTTAAAGTGTAGTTTTCGCGTAAGTTTAAGAAATCATTATAGAATAAGGGTGACAAATGAGCACAATGTCCATCTGAAGGTAAGTGGATACTGCGGTCCATTGACATCTACAACCATCCTATCACCTATATTAAGAATCAAAATGCATTGTCACCTCTGAAGATTAAGATGGAATACCCCGTTTTCATTAAAAAGGGGTATTATTAATTTCACGCTGGTATTCTGTAAGAGCGTGGTCCATTCCCGGTCGAGCCGCGACCTATTTATGCTGTAACTATAATATAACTGTAGCTTGGCTCTTCCACATCAGAATAGCTACCATTCTTCTTATTTTTATTTATCAATCTTCCTTATTCTCCTACTGTATTTTTAATTATTTGAAATGTTTGCTAATAAATGCCACGCTGAGCTTGGCGGGTAGATAAGCGGAGTCAGAGGAGTATATCCTGGCGCTGATAATGCTGTTTTCCTTTACCAGCCTATATTATTTGTGTAGAAAATGGGTCCTCGTTCGTCTGTCAACAGGGTACATCGCGTACTTTCTTATTACGGCAATGTTATAGCTGTTCGTCTTTTTGTGAAGTTGACAATAGAATCGAAAAAAATCGTCCCCCTTAAAACTAAACCTAAATAAACATGATAGTCTTATTAAAATAAATATCTAAGCCTTATGAAACACGTTTTATAATTTTGGAGATTATTTTTGAATCAATGAAAACGACACCATAATGGCGGTGTGTCACGTGACCTTGTTATATTGTGACAGGTGATTTGGCGCGTTTCGAGCTACACAGCATGACGTCTACCAAAAACCAAGTTAGAAGCAATGACTGAAGTTTTATGCTTAAATAAATCTGTCTTAACATAATAGCATAAGTTTCATAATTCATTAGCAGGTTGTTTATAAAGGTTGAATAAATTGGTAATGCATTGTTTGACAGCAACAAAGGGGGCGTGCAGAAAGGCGCGTGGCAGCCATTATGTTCGGAAAAGCTCTTAATTAACATGAAAATAAATCATAGCAGGGCATAAACTTTTGCGTTAATAACATAATTATTGGTATAATAAAGATTTCGAAAAAGAAACTGATGAACCGTTTTTTTCATAACAGTTTCCTTCTAAAAATTTATCGACCAAATTGGCGATTTATTGAAAACGGGCCAAATTAGGAGTACCCTTAACCGACGAGCATGTATGCGTAGGTGTATGGATGTGAAGGAGGCAAGAGAGGTGTGTCAGGATCGTGCCAAATGGAAGTCTGTAGTCTCTGCCTACCCCTCTGGGTGACAGGCGTGAGTTTTTATGTATTATTATGTATATATTTCCTTCTATTGGCGAAAAATCAAAACATTGACTGTCTGTATGTCTCTGATCCATCGTATTACGAAGTATTATTAATTGGTGCTCAGACTGACGTCCGGGATATCATCGGAATAGTGTCGGATAAGGCTTGCTCTTGGATCGTTACTCACACTTGCGTGTGGCTCCAACGATGATGTGTACAGCTGCCCATAGAACCTCTCAATCACACTCAAAATCCTGGAAACGATGCTGCTACACTCAGTCTTCAGCTTTGACAGTTTGCTCCTTCTGGCAGACAAATCTCTGGCAAAGACTTTGGAGCCCTGGTTCCGCTCGATCGCTTCTTCAATACGAGCAGTATTAAAGTTGCGTAAGTCTTCAGTCTCCAGCTCAGGATCTTCTCGTCAGTCCTCAGGGTGCGTGCGTTACATGTTGCCAGGTAGAGTCGTCATAGGTGGCAACCTAACCTCCACCGGAAATTCTTAGCACCCCCTGCCCCGCCGTTACTATGGTCGCTACCGTAGCCAGGAATAGCGGGACCGCCGAGGACTGGGGGCCGTGTATTTGCATCGTTTCTTATCGGGGGTATATTGCCATAGTTACAACGCTTGGCGAGCGGGTTGGTAACTGCAGTTTTTTTATACAGTTGCTGCTATCAGAAAGGTGCTGCTGTCCATCTCCTGCTTGTTTCCCTTTGTCGCCTTTTACGACACGCACGGAAAGATATGGGGTAGTGGATATTCTTAACCGCCACTACACGGCTTCTCTGTCTGAGCGAGTTTAGATTGGCTCTCCAGCACCTTAAAAACGGCAGGGCCCCAGGTGAGGATGGAATTACAGCAGAACTTCTGAAAGCAGTTGGAACACCGGTACTTAAAGTCCTTCAGAAGCTCTTGCGTCCTTCAAGATGGCACTACTCCGGAGGCGTGGAGCAGAAGTGCGGTGGTCTTATTCTTTTAGAAAGGCGACAACGCCCTTTTGAAGAACTACAGACTGATTTCACTTCTGAGCCGCGTCTACGTGCTGTTTGCGAGAGTCATTACGAATCGTCTCGCACGCAGACTCGATGGCTTCCAGCCTCCCGAACAAGCCGTTTTCCGAAAAGGCTTCAGTACCATAGACCACATACATACCTTGCGGCAGATTGTACAGAAGACCGAAGAGTACAATCTGCCACTTTGCCTGGCGTATGTAGACTATGGAAAGCCTTTGATTCCGTCAAAATTTGGGCGGTGCTACAGTCCCTTCAGCGGTGCCAAGTTGACTGTCGGTACATCGAAGTGCTGAAGTGTTTGGACAGTAGGGCTATGATGGCTATCTGAGTACAGAACCAGAGTTCGAAACCTATCCAACTGCAGAGAGGTGTAAGACAGGGTGACGTTATATCACCGAAACTCTTCACCGCTGCATTGGAAGACGTTTTCAAGCTACTGGACTGGAGAGGATACGGTATTAACATCAATGGCGAGTACATCACTCACCTTCGATTTGCCGACTATATAGTCCTTATGGCAGAATCGCTGGAGGACCTAAGTATTATGCTCAATGACCTTAATGGTGTCTCCCAACGGATAGGTCTTAAGATGAACGTGGACAAAACAAAGATCATGTTTATTGTCCATGTCACACCTATGCTCGAAGTTGTTGACGAGTACGTTTGCCTGGGACAAATAGTCCGACTAGGTAAGTCCAACTTCGACCAAGAGGTCAATCGACGGATTCAACTCGGCTGGGCAGCGTTCGGGAAATTATGACACATCTTCTCGTTAGGTATACCTCAAACTCTGAAAACGAGACTGTACAACCAGTGCGTGTTGCCAGTGATGACTTACGGATCTGCGACGTGGTCCTTCACTGCTAGCCGTATGAGGACGCTCAAAGTCGCTCAGCGAGCTATGGAGAGGGCTATGCTCGGAATTTCTCTGCGTGATAAACTGAGAAATGAGCATATCCGTAGTAAAACCAGAGTGACCGACATAGCCCAACGGCTTAGTAAGCTGAAGTGGAAATGGGCCGGCCATATAGCTCGAAGAACCGATAACCGATGGGGAAGAAAGATTCTCGAGTGGCAGCCTCGTACCGGTAGGCGTAGTATAGGGCGACCCCCCACTAGATGGAGTGACGACCTCGTAAGACATGCAGTAAGTCGATGGATGCAGGTGGCTCAGGGACCGTGCTTTGTGGCATTACTTACTTACTTACACACTTACAGGGGAGGCCTATGTACAGCAGTGGACTTGTGAAGGGCTTTAATGATGATGATGATGATAAATTGGTGGATCCTTCTCACATATTATATACAGATACGTTCATAAATACAAAGTAAATAATTAAAACAAAAAGTCAAAATAGTTGATCAAAAGAAAAAAAGTTTGATCTTTTTTCACGGAAGTTGCAATTCAATTCCTTTAATATGTACTTAAGAATTATTCTTGACTAAATTTCTAGATAAATTTATACATTAATCAAGTGGCCTATAGAAAGTACACTTAATATTAAAGAAATAAGTAGTTTCAAGAATATAATCGCAGTCGTCTACAGCTTTGCAAATTTCGTTTTAATTTATATTAAGAAGCGCAAAATCATACTTCCAGAGAGGGTTTCATGTTTTTAACATTATCTAAGGATCTCTTTTAAACTTAAACCTCTTTCTTACCAGTGAATTCCAAACCTTTATTTTTCAGCCTGTTTGGCCACCATCATTGTTTGCTCATTATTTTCTCATTAAGTCCAAATCCAACATCCACTTAGTCCACGGCCCTGTGCAGGAGGCAGTCGTCAAAGTAAGCGAAACGACTTTTTTTTATGAAGCGCGGACAAATGTTTGCTGTACCACCTGCCGCTTCGCAAACGTCGGTAAACTTTTAGCACACGCACTTCCAATTGTCCGGTGAGCTGGCAAATATTTGTGATGGGTATAATTTATTTGCGTACTGGAATTTTAAGTGTTATATTGGATAAAAAATAAAGTCGGTCTATTGTTCGCCGCAACTAATAGTAACGAATGAGTAAACCCGTTTTTATTGTAAAACGCTTTCAAGCTCTCTGATCGGAGACCCATTCAAAGCCCACAAGTCAAGTGTCTACGATAATGGGCCACTGTTTACTGCGTGTGTGCGTTACTCCGCAGACGATGTACGAGTAGACTGGGGTTGTCACGACCTCAGTAAGTTAGAATTATGTGATAAGCTTTACTCAGAGTAAAATATTGGCTAAAGTTAATCAACTAACACATCTTACATAAAAATAAAGCTTCAGATTAAAGACTAAAACTAAAATTAATTATTTACCAGAATAGAAAATAAACAAAAAAAAGGACGCTCTTTTCCAAATAGTAATACTACGTGAGTTTTCTTCAACCAGCTTATCCATATATCTTGTTTCTAAAACGAAATAAAACAAATCAATACATAATACTATCTCAATATTTTTTCCAAGTTTGTTTATGCCGCCGCTCAACTATTGATGAGTTAATCTGTTTGCCTCCTGTTTGTGGTCGCGGGTTCAAGCCTCGACTCGGTCAATATTATGACTATTGAGGCACTGTGTTGGATTTCCAATGTTCCGGTTCTTGTCGACTTAAGACAGGTTTTTCTGAGATAACTGATTTGATTTTAATACATCATTTCGTTTATCTTATTTGGGAACATGTATTGTTTTGTTTAACAAAATAACATAGGGAAACATAAAACATTTTTTGATATAACTAAAGCTGATAAATCAAGCACACAGTCAACCCGATTGTGAATGCTGTGGCCCATAAATACGGACATTGATCCACGATGAAATAAAAAACACTACGGTTGCAAACTCGCCTGTTAATCGTGACAGCTAATAACAGGCAAATATCTTCCGTTCATAGACTCTACATTTTTATTTTTTGACAACGAAGTAATTGAATAGTTCTCCAACTCACGCCAATTCATTACTCAAAGAGAATATTAATACCTATTTAAAAGGATATAAATATGAAAAAGTATTACCACAAGATATTGTAAAATATTTCAAAACCCTTGATGTAAAGAAAATCGCAGATTTATCGGGGATTCCCGTTACAGTTATTGCATCCATAATAGATTTAATTGCCCTCATCTTGCTATTATTTTTAATACTAGTATCCTGTGTGGTTTCTATTTCTGGTATTTGGTGTGTTTCCCGATTTAATGAAACGTAATAAGTTATCTTTATTTAAATCCGGTAGTATATTGGACGCCATTAATTTTAGACCTACTTCTGTATTACCAGCTCTCAGTAAAAATTTTAAAAAGATAATTATAGATCAATTGTGATTTTTTTAATAAAAATAAATTACTCCATAAAAATCAATTTGGTTTCACGAGGTTTTGCTCGACGACTGACGCAGGTGTAGAACTTAAGAAATATATTTTTAATGCCTGGGAGAGTTCACTAGATGCCTTAGGTATTTTTTGTGATCTTTCCAAGGCTTTCGATTGTGTTGATTATGAGATATTAATCAGGAAACTACAACATTACAGTGTCAAAAATATTGCGCTTAGGCGTATTATTTTATATTTAAATAACGGAACTCAAAATGGTAAAAGCTCCTCCGGATCAGTAGTATCAATGGGCGTTCCTCAGGGCTCGATTATTGGACCATTCCTGTTCTTAGTCTATATTAATGTCTTACCTAATCTTGTAGGGGACAATCACGATATAGTATTATTTGCTGATGACACCTCTTTAATTTTCAAACTCAAAAGATAGTCAATAAATTTTGACAATGTAAATAATGCTCTTTCAAAATTAGTACATTGGTATAACGCCAACACTTTGCTCTTAAACGGCAATAGGACAAAATTTATTAAATTTACAATACCTAATGTTAAACATTCCATTACCAATGTGCTTTTAAATGGGGAAAAGTTGAGTCTTGTGATACCACTGTTTTTCTTGGTATTACTATTGACGCGAAGCTTCAATGGGACCCCCATATTACCAAATTAGCAGGCAGACTTAGCTCTGCAGCATACGTTGAAAGAAAGACTAGAAGTCTCACCAATGTTGAGACAGCTAGATTAATTTATTTTAGTTACTTTCATAGCGCGCCTTATGAAATTTTGCTATGGGGTAATGCGATTGACATCGAAGCCATACTAGTTTTTGCAAAAGATAGCCATACGGGCGATTTATAACTTAAATGGTAATGAGTTCTTTAGAGAAAATTTTAAGGAAATAAACATATTAACTTTGGCATCGCAATATATTTATGAAAATGTAATGTATGTACATAAAAACATAAATAGGTTTGATAAGAATAAAGACATTCATACTTTAAACATTAGGAACAAACATAAGTTTGTAATACCAGCTACTCGACTCCATAGAATTAGTAATTCGCTTATGAGGCAATGTATACGCTTTTACAACAATATCCCAGAAAATGTAAAAAACTTGGCAATAAACAAGTTTAAATGTTTTATTAAAGAAAAATTGTACAAAAAGGGTTATTATAATATCAATGAATACATAAATGAAAAAAGAACCCCTGGGAACGAGGTAATCGCCACCATGCTGGTTCTGTTAAAACTCATTTAAAATTTGTACAAACAAAATTATTGTAGTGAAATACGTTTAAAAAAATCCTGGTTGGTTTCTTGCTGGTTTTTCCCAGGACAGAGGGGTTTTCCGAAACAGTGGTAAATAAAGAAAGGACTTTCAATAAGTATTATGTAGTAATCTATATTGGATAAAAATTCTATTATATAGAATATTGGTGACAAATGAGCACATAGTCTACCTGATAGAAGGTTAATACAATGTATTATAGTATTTTATGGTTAATATCGCGCTAAGAACTAAGACAGAATTCCTCATTTTCAGTATATGTGTATGGTCTCCGGTTTTCTACACTGATCATACGAAACAGTGGCATTGAGCTGCTAATTTACGCTGGTATTCTGTGAGAGCTCGATTTTCCCCCTGCAGAGACTACCCATTTGTGTTACAAGCAACAATGCTGCAGCTATATTATAGCTGAGGACTAAGATGGAACGCCTCATCATCAGTAAAAAAGTTCCAATATTTTTGGTTTTTTCACTGCTAATCTTCCAACGGATTTAATCTGCTTTTATATTAGGTTTTATAAGCATATATATTATAGTCACTGCGGACATAATTTGAACTATTGATGGTAGGTGGATTATTGTACGCAATATCGATTTGTGTACCAAGTGATTTTATCACTGTTGTCATGTCAAATATAGTGAAAATGCTAAAATCAACTGAAACATGATAAAATGGTAGCGCAGATTGAATTTTATGATATTTTAAACGGATAATGTGTTAATATCTATACGCGCTCACAACTTGAGCGGTACCCAAAAAATGAATGATGATACAAATTAGTATTAAGTTAGATAATCGTATGATGACGACGAAGGAGACTCCATCACTCCATTTCGGCCTATAGGTGTCGTAAAATCGTGTGACTTCTGATAGAAGTATGACCATCTCATGTTCGCCAGACGTAAAATACCAAGCCCCGACGTGCGAAGTCTGGTACTGCTACGAGTGTTCTCTAAACGTATCGCCTGTAAATATATCGCCGATTTGGTGTCTTTGCTGACGAATGGGAAGCTATTAAAGCTGACTGCGGAATGAGGGTACATGATCAAACTTGGGAAGACGAAAAATAAAATTGATATAGTTATTAATCTAGCTTTAACTCCATAGCTACAATTAGTGATGGAAGGGACGACATGGTTCTTTATTTTAATCTTTTTTTGTTTCAAAAGCAAACTTAGTTTAGAAATCATGGGTTCATCTCTTTCTCTTATTTTATAAAACGCAATCATTTAAATTTAGTTCTGCTATGTTAACGTTTTAAATTTTTTTGCCTAATGTTACAACTATTTGATATAAAATATTATTATGTTTTTTGTTTAAATATGACAAGAATTAAGTACTTTTTGTAATTTAAGTTAAATAAACGACTATTTTATTATATACAACAGGTTCTGCAATAGGACAGTTCTTGCTGCTGGCTTTTAAGTACTGATGATGAAGACTTATAAGCGAAACAATAAGAGCATGGATACTTAAAGAAAAACAATTATTTAGAAAAGCATGATAAAGGACATGAAATTCGATTCGGCTCGGAAAACATTTCAGTCAACAAATAAACTTTCGGCATAAGTCTTGAGTGCGTGTACTCAATGTTTTGTTTGTCGGTTGCGCCCGAAACCAAGGTGTTTGCGTTGGATTGAACGCACTGTATTGTCTGAAGCGGCGGCGGACCGTGGACATAACAGTAATGGGCACGCACATTAACAAATCTATTCTAACAAGCTTAATACTTTAAAAAAAATCCGTTTTATGAAATTTTACTAGTGGCAGGCGTTAACTTTACGAAACCGTTGTTAATCGTTGGTCAAACTTTGAAATATTTCTAGTTTAATAATTAACCAGTTGACAAAAGGAGACAAGTACTTTTATTCACGTAGTAGAGTCACGTTCCAGCTATTATGATTGTAATACGAATGGGTTGGCTCGTCCAGTGTATGATCACGCTCTCACAGTAAAATAACTACGCTCTCACTTTATACCAGCGTAAAATAGCAGTCTAATACTGCTGTGTTTCGTATGACGAGTGTAGAGAATCGGAGACCCTTTCTACTGGAAACGAGGCATTCCATCTCAGTCCTCAGGGGTGACAACGCATCTGCATTTTAGTTCGTAATCGAGGATTGATGTAGATTGTAGATGTGTATGGGCCACAGCATCCATTCACCATCACATGGACCGTATGTCACCCTTATTCTATAAAAAAAAACTTGCATTGAGAATTGCACGTTGTGCTTTCTCAATTTCTATTAGGTATGTTTTGGAACTTCTTCACTTATAATATGCCATAGTATTAGAAATTTACATAAAGTGAAGTATACCGGTACTATAATACGTTGACCAGATATGTGGCTTTTAGTTACTGAAAATGTAAGGTAGCTTTCGAAGCCGAACTATTAAAATATTAAAGTGGGGCCTAAATTTTTTATAGGATAGGGGTGACAAACGAGCACACAGTCCACCTGATGGTAAGTGTATGCTGTGGCCCATAGACATCTACATCTATCCTCGATTAAGAATCAAAATGCAGATGCGTTGTCACCCTTGAGGACTAAGATGGAATGCCTCGATTCCAATAAAACGGGTCTCCGGTTCTATACACTCACCATACGAAACACAGCAGCATTAAGCGGCTATTTTACGCTGGTATTCTGTGAGAGCGTGGATCTTCACCGGTCGAGCCGAAACATTCATGCTACAACCATAATATAACTGCAGCGTGGCTCTACGACGTTACAATGTTATGTATTTTTCATAATCCACAGTTGGACAAGACGTGATATGAAAATGACATGAGAATTGGCAACCGTAGTACCAAACGTCTCGTACCGTCCATTTCCGGCTTGGATATTTTGCATCAACAGGGTAATAATTTCTTATATTTACGCGAACACTACACATTTAAATAAAACTAGTTTTTGCGAGGTTTATCGAGCATGTTAATTTATTTTATATTCCTGACATTTCGAACACTTTAACATGGTCTATCACATAGCCGTAGTAGCTCATATGGTTAACGCTCGCTGTAAATATAACATAACGCGAGTAACCCAGGTTCGATCCCCGCCGGCACCAATGAAATTGTTCATTGCAATTTAAGTGCTGATTTACCACGTGCTCGGCGGTGACGGAAAACATTGTGAGGAAACCTGCATGTCTGAGGAATAAGAAAAAATATTTTGAAGACGTGCAGTTCGCCAACACGCATTGGGGCTGCAGGACACTTCCTTGCCCTAAACCTTTCTCAGAAATGAGGGGAAGCCTGTGCCCAGCATGGGACGTATATAGGCTGTAACTTTACTAACATGGTCTTTCAAATCTAATGGGCGAATCTCTACGTGTAGCCCGACTGCAGACGCTCTGGGAAGTCTACCACAAATCGCACTAAAGAGCACTGATTCATTCCAAAGATGATTCACGAGGCTATTGAAATCAAAAAAAAAAACACCCTAATTTCATCCATCCAATTTGGAAACGATGGCTGAATGCAACCATCTGCTTGGGATCCTATAATTAATAAAATTAAATTCCAACCCAAATATAATACTGCAAAACTTCAAGCTACTATAAGTTCATACTGCGTAGATCGGGCCAAAATTTTAGAAATTTAATCTGAAGGGAGCCGTGGTTAACTATGACATTGGGGCGTTGAACACCTCAGTCTCCCCGTGACTAGGGGTGCTGTAAAGGTCAAGAATATAAAATTAGTTAATATATGCGATAAAATCCGTAAAAACTAGTTTTCTTTAAATATGTGGTGTTCGCGTAAATATAATAAATCATTATAATAGAATTGAATTTGTATTTTTTCAGAATATCGGCGTTAAATAACAGCTTAAAGCTGATATGTTTCATATGGTGAGTGTTTTTTTTTTATAGGATAGGGTGACAATCGAGCACACAGTCCACCTGATGGTAAGTGGTTCCTGTGGCCCATAGACATCTACATCTATCCTCGATTACTAACTAAGATGGAATGCCTCGTTTCCAGTAAAATGGGTCGCCGGTTCTCTACACTCACCATACGAAATACAGCAGCATTAAGCTACTATTTCACGCTGGTATTCTGTGAGAGCATGGTCCTTCCCCGGTCGAGCCGACCCATTCGTGCTACAACTATACATCTAATATAACTGCAGCATGGCTCTACCACATATAGATAGAGAGCCGGAGAACCTTTTTACTATAACGTTGGCATTGGTATTCCGTGGGGTGATAACGCATCAACAGAAACAGAAACTGAAACTTTTTTATTCAATGTAGATTATAAACAATACTTATTGAAAGTCACTTTTTTCATTTACCACTGGTTCGCAAAAAAAACTCTGTCCTGGAAAGAACCAGCAAGAAACCCAGCGGGACTATTTTTTCTTCAAATAATAGCTTACAACCATGTTTACAGTTAACAACACAAGACAAATTAGAAATAGCTTGGTAGTGATCACACTTTCCAGGGGTTATTATCATCCATGAATTCCTTAATATTATAATAACCCTTTTTATACAAACTTTGTTTAATAAAAATTTTGAACTTTGCGTATGACAAATTTTGTATATTTTCTGGGATTTTGTTGTAAAAGCGTATACATTGCCCTAAGAATGAATTACTGACTCGGTGGAGTCGAGTAACTGGTACTACCAGCTTGTGCCTGTTCCTAGTATTTACAGAATGAATATCACTTATTTCTGCAAAAATACGTTTATTCTTGTGTACGTACATTACATTTTCATAAATGTATTGAGAGGCCAGATTTAATATATTAATTTCCTTAAATTTTTGTCTCAGTGACTCTTTTGGTTTTAAATTATATATTGCACTAATGGCCCTCTTCTGTAAAATAAATATTATTTCAGTGTCAGTCGCGTGTCCCCATAGCAATATACCATACGACATAATGCTATGGAAATAACTAAAGTAAACTATTCTAGCTGTTTTAACACTGGTAAGAGTTCTAATCTTTTTTTACAACATATGCTGCAGAACTAAGTCTGCTAGCTAGTTTTGATATATGGGGGAGCCACTGAAGCTTTGCGTCTAGTGTGATTCCAAGAAAAATTGTGGTATCAACAAGACTCAGTTCTTCCCCGTTTAAAATTACATTCATATTAACATGTTTGACATTAGAAGTTACGAATTTCATACATTTAGTTTTAGTTCATTTTGATTTTTCATCGAGGATAGACGAAAAAACGAAATTGCGTTTTATGACAGACGAAGAGGCAAATTTATGTTACAGAAGTGAACGGCACAGTCGGAAAAGGATTTCCTAGGGGAAAGTTTATAATATAAAAACTAGTTTTATTTAAATCAACCGGGTAGTCATACCACCATCAAAGGAAAGTCTTGAAGTGTTTCTGGCATTTCCCATGGGTGCTTCTTACACCTACGGGATTAAATGAGAGATGATAGATTTTTTATAGAATAACGGTGACAAACGAGCACACAATCCACCTGATGGTAAGTGGATGCTGTGGCCCATAGACATACATTTATCCTCGATTAAGAATCAAAACGCTGATGCATTGTCACACCTGAGGACTAATATGGAATGCCTCGTTTCCAGTAAAAAATGGTCTCCGGATCTCTACACCCACCATGCGTAACACAGCAGTATTATGCTGCTATTTTACGCTGGTATTCTGTGAGAGTGTGGTCCTTCCCTGGTCGAGCCGACCCATTCGCGCCACAACCATAACCACCACCACACATACCACGCATGAAATCTCTCAAAAAGATTCTCTCAGCAGCGGCGTCACAGCATCATTGTCGAGTATTGGCGATCAATACTAAGAAAATATTTTTTTAAATGTATATCTTAATAAAACTTATTTAAAGGTTAAGGTTACGGGTACTTAGGTTTAAAGTTATTCAAAAAACAACCTATAACCTGACTAAATATAAAGCCAAGCCAAGCAATTAAACCATTTTGTTCATACATCTTTAATTTTAATTAGCTTACTAGCTGTTCCCCGCGACTTCGCCCGCGTGAATTTATTACGATTGAATTTCATGGGTTTTAATATTTTTACGCGAAACCCAAATTCTTTTCCAAAATTAAAGTAGCCTAAGTTACTTCTTGTAACATCATCTATCTGCCAGTGAAAATCCTGTCAAAACGGGTCAAGCCATTTCTTGATCTCTTCTTCATCTTGTAGAGGAATATGACACTTGACAGATGGTAAGAACGGTCACTGCGCGTGACTGAGTGAAGCTGACCACAGTCGGGCGTGTGCCTGCTGTACTACCATATGTCAGAGGTGTCACTTACAAGATTAGCTACATCTTGAAGCGAGCTTCTATTAGAACATTCTACAAGCCGCCGAAGAAGATTAGTCAGTTCTTACCATCCGTCAAGTGTAATATTCCTCTACAAGATGCAGGGGTGTACAAGCTTGATTGTGATTGTGGTCTCTCATATATAGGGCAAACAAAGAGATCAATTAGAACCCGCGTAAAAGAACACATAGCTGACGTGAAGCATCAAAAAAAAAAACATCCTAATTTCAATAGGGGAGGAGGCTGGGTACTACCACTTGCTTGGAATCCTATAATTAATAAAATTAAAACTAAACCCAAGAATACCACTGCAAGACTTCAAAACACAGTTAGTTCGTTCTGCGTAGATCGGACCAAAGACAATAATTAAAAGGCTGAAGGTACTCCGGGGACGTCAGTCACCTCAGTGCCCCGTGACCATGGGTGCTGGAAAGTACCCGAAACGTCGGGTATTAAAAATAAAATAAATAAAACGCGATAAAATCCGTAAAAGTAGTTGTAATCAATGTATAGTTTTCGCGTAAATATAAGAATATTTATTATATTATGATTGAAATATCGACCTTTAGTTGTATTTAACAAGTTTCTTTGAAAAGTATATTTTACCAGACAATTGTCAAGGAAAATATTTTCCACGTATTTGATATATTAAGCGAAATAAACAAGCACCCTAATCTTTTTATTTACGCCCCACGACAAAGGGGAGGTGCTTCTTAAAAGGTTTCCATGTCGGTATAAATTTACCATTGTTTTTGTTTTCCGTCCCACCCCTGTTTCCCCTAGACAGAAGGGTTGGGAAGCCGCATAAATTAGTGAATTTCTTGAGTTCCTGTTTCCACAAACTCTTACTTAAAGACAGAACAAGCAGTAAACAAAATATAGATAATAAACAAAATCAGTAGATTTTTTTACGTGTTAGAACCACGCTGCAGATATATTGTAATTGTAGCACCAAATTCGGCTCGACCGGGGAAGGACCACGCACTCACAGAATACCAGCGTCTAATAGCAGCTTAATGCTACTGTGTTTTGTATGGTAAGTGTTCCTTTTTACTGGAAATGAGATATTCTTAATCAAAGATAAATGTAGATGTCTATGGTCCACAGCATCCACTTACCACCAGATGGACTGTGTGCTCGTGTGTTACCCTTATTTTATAAAATAAAATGTAGGAATTATGGATATCTTTAATTTATTTATGACATTCTTCTGGGTTTCTTGGCCTCAGCGATAATTTCCGAATACTAATTATCAAAATCTATCAGGTAAGTAAATATCATAGTGAACGTACGCGAAAATACGCAAGCAATCCACTTCTGTACGTTTGTCAAAGAATTTCCCGATTATTCCAGTCATTTTTATATCATTGCTAGTTTCTGTCCGCGGCTCTACTTAGACGCATTAACGTTATTTCGATATGTTAATAACTAAGTCTAAATCTATTTAGTGGTTTATGCGTGTTATAGAAAACATCTAAATAAAAACATAGACATTGTCTTTTTTATTTATTTACTGGGGTCTCGCCGTAGGATATAGAACCTAAATGACACTATATAAATAGTTATGTGGTTTTACTTACATTTAAGATCAAAGACCATTTATTTTGTCAATATAATAAACTCAGATCACTTCTTGGATCATTCTCTATCTGTTCGTGAAGTTTCACCACAATCTGTAATACTTCATTATCATCATCATTACAGCCCTTCAGAAGTGCACTGCTGCACATAGGCCTCCCCAAGTAATGCCACAAAGCACGGTCCTGAGCCACCTGCATCCATCGACTTACTGCATGTCTTACCAGGTCGTCATTCGATCTAGTGGACGCCCTTTACTTCGCATGCCGGTACGAGGCAGCCACTCGCGAACATTTTTCCCCATCTGTTATCGGTTTTTCGAGCTATACGACCAGCTAATTGCCACTTCAGTTTACTAATCCGTTGGGCTATGTCGGTCACACTGGTTCTACTGTGGATATCCTCATTTCTAAGTTTATCACGCAGAGATACTTTGAGCATAGCCCTCTTCATAACTCGCTCAGCGACCTTGAGCTTTCTCGTACGGCCAGCAATGAATAATAATAATAATAATTTTATTTCATTTTGTATTTTACAATTTGCGTAAGGTAGGGAGCATCTTTTAAGTACCACAAGGCATTTGTGTCAGGGACTCCCGCTCTTCCATAGTCATACAAAACGTTCAAGAGACATGTGTTGCGTGTTGTGCGATAATGTTCAAAAATAAATGTGTGTGTGTGTGTGTGTGTGTGTGTGTGTGTGTGTGTGTGTGTGTGTGTGTGTGTGTGTGTAGAGAGTGTGTGTGTGTGAGACATTTTATTCTCTAAGCCTATGCGTCGAAACCTATGTTTTTCTGTGTCTTCGTAAGACAGGGTCTCTAGCCAATTATAATCAAAAAGTCTTGCAGTCCTTGGCATTTCTACAGTAAATATTAAGTTTTTTGTTGACAAAATTATACAGATAGATAGATTGGTTAATGAACTGACGTCTAGCGAATGCAGTTTTAACACATGCAATGACTTAAGTACAATGTCTTTTCTTCGTTTGTTCAAAATATTTGGGTCTAAAATCAAACCATTATGCTTTTTTTAATATTGAGTGTAAAATATATAATTTTTTTATACTTAGTATATCAGATTTTAAATACAGGCTTTTAGTTGGAAATTTAAAAGAATGAAGGACCACGTCTTAGATCCATAGGTCATCAATTGCAACACGCACTGGCAACGCACCATCTAGTTTTGAGGTATTGGGATATGCCTGACGAGAAGATGTGTCTAATTCTTCCGAAAGCTGCCCAGCCGAATTGTATCTGTCGAACAAAAGACATAACAGTTACAGACATCACACACATAATTTCACGGACAGTTATACGTGTCTCAATGGCATGCATACATCCTGAGCTCGGTAAAAGGCTATAACAAGGCATATTACAAATAGACACTTCAATTTCATTTGAATGTAATTAACTGATAATAAATGTAAAAGCATAAAGAAATACAGAAACAATTCCATCCCATCTTGAAATAATTATATTCCATGTAATCCCAAGTTGGTCTGGGACTTGTACTGGGACCTCACAAAAAAGAATGTGGCAACTGTATCACTTGCCTAGCTTGTCGTGAAGAGGTCTAATATTTCCAAACTAAACTCATATTATTCGGTCAAGCTTTATTATTTGACGGCTCCGTGGTGCAGCGGCTTAACAATGAGTAGTTGCCCTAGAGGCTGCGGGTTCGAATCCCGCACGGAACAAGTATTTGTATGACCTACAAATAATTGTTCCAGATCCGGATGTTTGTCCTTGTGCAATTTATGTTTTTAAATTGCCTTCACGATACAGGAGGAAACCCTAGTGTGGGGTAACGTCTTTTAAAGAAATAAAAATAAAACAAAGAAGCGTGATCCGAGATGGTCGCTGCTCTTTGAGCACTGCCTACCCCCTCGTGGATTACAGGCGTGACGCTATGTTAATAATTATACAGTTAGTTAATACAAAGGTACTATTTAATCAAAACATATATAAATAAAATGAAAGTTTTTGTCAGTAATATTGAAATAATTGGCTTCTCTTAAGCTCAGGGTATTATTTGATTGCTATGGAACATAAAAATAATATTTTTTTTAAAGCTTTCTGTTATTTTGTCCGTCCGGGCTAATCTTAGAAATGGCTGAACCGATTGTGATGGAACTTTACAAACAGATGGATAGTAGTACCAGGTCGGATTTATTTATTTTAATCAAAAAACTTGAAGATTTTTTCAATTGATAAAATAAATGGTCTTTGATTATCTTTAACAAATCCTGTCTTCATCGAGAATTCGATCGATGCAGGTGGATCAGAACCCCTTGGGAGAGGCCTATGTTCAGCAGCGGACTTGTGAAAGGCTGTAGGTAATAAATGAAAAAATACTAAACTTATGCGGACTATCATAGTCCGCATAATCAGCGACATTTGTTTATCGATAAAAATATCGACATAGTCCTCGCCTTACGTTGCTTACGCATGTTGACAGCGGCACCGGTGTACGAGTATCGACACGTGTACAATTTGATGGTACGCGTAAATGCAATGAACACAAACACAAATGCCGTAGTGTGCGTGTATAGGGACGCGATCCAGGTGAAACCGGGGTGGGTCGCTAGTTCAAAATATATTTAAATATCACACAGGAAAAGACACACAACACGCTTATGAAAAAATAATTCCAGACGTGCCAATATATACAGATTACCTTCTAATATAAAAACTAAAAGTAACAAGTAATCACAGATTTACTGGACCGTTTATAATAATATAACAAAAGGATAAAGCAAAAGTTATCTCAAGAACGTCTCGCGTTACAAATTGTCTATAATTACGGACATGCAATAAAAGTAACAATGCATTAGGAGGACACTTTTCTATATCTCCAACCACGCATGCACTGATGAAGTACGAAAGTGAAGTATTTGAAGCACCCTTGACGTCATGCGCCTGATAAAGTGAACAACTACAAACAAAAATAGCTCATAAAATTGAGGATTTGAAATGCAGCATTAGTATATTGAAATAGCTTATAGTCTTACATTACTTTTTAAAATGCAATCTATTACGCAAGAATTAAATTTCACCTCGCCCCACTCGTCCATACGTTATTCGATAATTGCAGAAGTAGAATAGACACAGCATATCTTGACTACACTTGTTACCTCATATTGATTTCAAATTACTTGCTGATAGCGAGGCATTTATATTATGGTAAACACACGGTCATTTCAACTGATCAGTCCAACTGATCAGTTCAAACTAAAATTGTTGATATTTTTTAAAATATCGGATTTTCGATATATCGATAAACAAACTTATAAGTAAAACTACGATATTAATATATTTATGATGATCGATATTACGAAAATCCACTATTTTCCACATCAGTTGGAATGATCAGTTGAACTGACCGTGTGTGGCGACTATTAGTCTTCAGGAGTGACAACGCATTGTTTCTATGGGCCACTGCATCCACTTACCATAAGGTGAGATGCTCGTTTGTTACACTTCCACAAAATTTAAAAATTGTTAAACAAGCTGCCAGTAACTTCTTCCGAATTGCTGTAAATTACCATCTCTTTTAAGGCATACCGTTACCGTTACTGCCTATTAAAGTTGCTCTAGGGTTGCTGCCAAAACAGAACTAGGGTTGCCAGATGATCTGGATTCGTCTGGATTCTTCCGACATTTTAAATGATCTCCAGACTCCCGACAAACCTCAAAATCTTCAGACAAACAGATTCTCTTCACATCACAGCTGCTTTAATTTTAATAAAAACTGAGTAAGTAATTTGACTGAACTTTAAAGTAAATTGTTTGAATTTTAAATCTACTGAATACTAATAAAGGATCCAAATTGGTAGACTCAGTAAAGTAAATGTGGCAACCTAAAGAATAAGCGTAATACGTGTGGCAACTGGCAACCCAAAAAATGAGTGTAGGTATTTAAAATTATTTACGTGTCAACAATGTTAAATCTTTTTGTATAATATTCATTTAAAAATTTACCTTTTTTAACATAATGATTTTTTTTAGAACACTAATGTGTATGTTAATCCATATGTCATGTTAACTATAGATTAAAATTTTTATTATGCAGTATAACTTTGGTATCTTGGTTTCAGTTATTTGGTGGGATTAATTTTATTATATCCCAGAGATTAGATTTTTTTTGTCGTATTTGCGATAAATTCCTAAGTACTTTTTTGACATTTTATTTATAATATTTTTTTCTCTCGATAATAACCCCAAAATGCCGACTTTTTCAAATTTTGTTCTGATATTTTGGTGTTCCCATCTGGCATTCCTATGCTGAACATAGGCCTCCCCAACAGATTGCCTAGTAGAAGGGATATTTGCCAGGGCTGCACGCTTGGCAAGCGAGTTGGCAACCGCAACTGTTAAGGCATATTGATATTGAAACTCTATCTGTGCGAAGTGTAAGAATATATGCAAAAGAAGATATATTCCATGTTGGTAGTGAATATATTTTCCGAAACTCTTCATCGCTGCATTGAAAGACGTTTTTAAGCTACTGAACTGGAAAGGATACGGTATTAACATCAATGACAGGTACATTAACCACCTTCGATTTGCCGACGATATAGTTTTTATGGAAGAATCGCTTTTTATACGAGTAGAGCCACGCTTCAGCTTTATTATGGTTGTAGCATGAATGGGTCGGCCCGATCGAGGAAGGACCATGCTCTCACAGAATACCAGCGTGAAATAGTAACTTAATGCTGCTGTGTTTCGTATGGTGAGTGTAGAGAACGGGAGACCCGTTTTACTGGAATCAAGTATTCCATCTTATTCCTCAAGGGTGGCAACGCATCTGCATTTTAATACTTAATCCCGGTTAAATGTAGATGTCTATGGGCCACAGCATCCACTTTCTCGTGGACTGTGTACTCGTTTGTCACCTTTATCCTATAAAAAAAATCGCTGGAGGACCTAAGCACTATGCACAATGACCTTAATAGAGTCTCCCAACGTATAGGTCTTAAGATGAACATAGACAAAACAAAGATCATCTTTAATGTCCAAGTCACACATATGTCGGTAGTTGTTAGGGGTACTAAGCGCGAAGTTGTTGACGAGTACGTTTTGGTACCTGGGACAAATAGTTTGACTAGGTAATTACAACTTCGACCGAGAGGTCAATCGATGGATTCGACTCGGCTGGGCAGCGTTCGGTAAATACTGACACATCTTTTCGTCACGTATTGCTCAAAACCTGAAAACTATATTGTACAACCTATGGATCTGAGACGTGGTCCTTCACTGCTGGTCATATGAGGACGCTCAAGGTCGCTCAGCGAGCTATGGAAAGGGCTATGCTCGGGGTTTCCCTACGTGATAAACTTAGAAATGAGAACATCCGCATTAGAACTAGTGCGACCGAAATAGCTCAACGGATTAGTAAGCTGAAGTGGCAATGGGTTGGCCATATAGCTCGAAGAACCGAAAACCGACGGGGAGAAAAGGTTCTCGAGTGAGAGCCTCGTACCGGTAGGCGTAGTGTAGGACCACCCCCCATTAGATGGAGTGACGACCTAGTAAGACAAACAGGAAATCGATGGATATAGATGGCTCAGAACCGTGCTTTGTGGCATTCCTTGGGGGAGGCCTATGTTCAGCAGTGGACTTGTAAAGTAATGATGATTGGTTGCACGGAAAACCATTCGTATTTATTTTATTTGACGGTAGGTTGCCAAATCAGTTATCCCTTTCCAAAACGATATCATTCGTACCCTCCTATCGACACATCGGGGTGGTGGGGCGGGAGGGGAAAGAAGATGATTCTTGAACATCACGTAATCATCGGAACCGAGGATATATAAGACACGCGCGACCGACGCGTGGCCTCTTCCCGCCGCGCTCGTTGTTGGAAACACATCACTAGTAGAAACCGCTTTAGCCTGGAAGCAGTCGAGCTCCAGGAAACCCGCCTCACCTCGTGTGAGATATAGTCGCGCACCGCCTCTCTCCGGAGTGTTCCAGAAGTCGCAGTTATAGTGCTCGACCGCATGGAAGAAACATCCCGGTGAGTCAACATTTTCCTAATAGTATTTTCCTGCTTGATATAATCGTTTGACCCGCTCCAATTTTGTGTTTTCCTAATCAAGTAGGATTCCTTTCATCGATTTGGCAAATAATAGTTCGTTTTTTTGGGAAGAGCGAGTGCATTGTACCGCATATATAAGTGTAGAAGCATTAGTAGATACAGTCCACTTAGATTAATATTTCGTGCAATAGGTTTAAGGTTCGACCGGGGAACTAGACTTCGGCAGCCTTAAACACGTGGCTCCACCAATGATGATGATGAAATTTTCTGATTATTGCCGATTGTCCATTAACTGGCTAGATGTCCAGCAACCCTGACAGGATTTATTTGTGCTCAAGATCCGCCATTGTTATTTGGCGCCAAATTTAATTCACGAACAGTTTATATAATTGTATGTTCTTTTTTTAGCCGTCATGAAAAAAGGAGGTGGTTTTAAATTCGAATATGTTCTTTTTTGGAACGTATTTTATGCGATTCCTTTTTAATACATAAGTTATACCTCATGGATGAACATACGTTATACCATATAAATTTGTGAAAAAAATACACCACTAAAAGAGGCCAAATGGGAGTGAAGCTTTATGTTTAACTATTTTTATATTTTAAACATTCTAATTTTTACTTTAAATTTATGATATTCTGGTCTATTTTATAGTTTTTACTTGGTAGTACCACGCTGCAGCTATATGGTTGTATCACGAGGGGCCGGAACCCAACTAAAATTGTGTGTTGTTGTGGGACCTTTTGGCCTCCGGGGTCACTTTGTTTGGCTCTATTTTGATTGTGTTCTCGTTTGTCACGCTTATTGTATTAAAAAAAAGTCTAATCAAAAGAGTTAAAAAATCTTTGAAATAAGTAAAATCCGACCAAATTTTTATTTTTCCCATTTACTACTCAATAACAATTGAACCAATATGATTTTGATAAAGTTTTGCTAAGCAAGTAATATATAAGTTTTACTGATTTAAGCATTCCATTTTAATCCTCAGGGGTCACCCCTGCGTTTGCATCAGCGCATTAGCATTTCGATTTTTAATTGAAGTTAAATGAAGATGTCTATGGGTCACAGTATCTACTTACCATCAGGTGCACTGTGTGCTCGTTTGTCACCCAAATTCTATTAAAAAAAAACCGTGACCGTTACAGCCTATCAAAAATTCACTGCCGAGCAATGAACACAGGCCTTTCCCATATATTGCCTCATGCTCTGGATATTTTTATTGTTCTGACACCTGGCGGGCATTTGCAATTATTTTTATTTGTTACTAGGTAGACGCCACTGCTCATCTCCTGGTTTGTTTTTCTCTGTCACCTTTACGACACCTATACGGTAAAATATGGGTAGCTGAATATTTTTACATTAGGTAACTACTACACGGTCAAACTAGTAACATTAGTTCGTCGCTGACGCCACAAAGGGGCTAACCTCAATTTTTAAATATTTACAAATTTAAATAAAATTATTAAGAATATTACATTTAATGGGAAAATACGAATATGTAGTACGATTAGTAGTAAGATTAATTTTGTGATGAAAAAGATAGATTTGTAGATTTTTTAAATTGAGCTTCGCCCCTTTTGCGACGTCAGCGACGAGTTGTACATAAATAACGTTCTGGTTGATGTGAAATGTTGATTAATGGATGGATAGAATAATGTTGGATAGTTAATAGAGTCTAGAACCTCGGGTGGTAGCGAAGATATTCCATCGACTTTATTCGTTCCGTAAACCACTTATAAAACTAATAAGAGGGAACTATTAAACATATCAGGAAGGCCTTAGGCTTATGATAGGGGTATAATAATATCTTAAGACCAGATAGAAACACCAGCCAGCATGGCGCGGCCGGCCGCTAGAATAAGCGTCAAAGCTCCTCGTCAAATGTGGTGCAAAAAAATTGTTTTACGCGATATAAACAAGCCAACGCTAGTTTTAAAATAGACTCTGTGTTCTAGCTATGCAAAGATACTTAGCGGTCAGCCACCACAGAGTCTACATCACCTGCGAATGCCTCGTGTAGAGGCGAAACACGTGTCGTATTATCGTCGATAGTGTATCTTTCCTAGAGTAGTGCAGACCAACGTCTGCCTGGCCACCTAGGTATATATAAAAATCATCTGCTGTCCGTTGATCTCGTTAAAACTTGAAAACGGGTAGTACGATTTCGATGAGTTTTTCTCTATATTTGAGTTGGTTCCAAGATGACTAAAAAACTCAACCGGACCCGATAGGTGGCGCTGTTGTCAACATTGATTTATAGGATGGCTCCGTGGCGCAGTGGTTTAGCAATAAGTTACAGTGCTAAGGGCCGCGGGTTCGAATCCTGCACGGAATAAGTATTTGTTTGGCCTACAAGTAATTGTTCCGGATCTAGATGTTTGTCCTTGTGAAATTTATGTTTGTAAACTGCCCCCACGATACAGGAGAAAATCCTGGTGTCTAGGTAAAGTTTAAAAAAAAGATAATAAAAAAGATAGTTGTCAAGATCTAGAAATGACCCGTGCCAAGCCGCGGCGGAACGCTAGTTTTTAATATATTTAACAACACAAAATAAAAAGTTTTACAGGTTATCCAATCATCTTTAGTGTCGTAAGTAGTTAACAGCTGGAACTGAGCCTTTGCTATTACGAAGGCACGAGGACTGGCCATCTCTGTCTTAGACCTCCTGCAGTTTTGCTCCCCTTGACTTTTTTATAGCATAAGGGTGACAAACAAGCACACAGTCCACCTGATCTCAAGTGGATGCTCCGGCCTATAGACATTTAGATTTATCCTCAATTCAGAATCAAATTGCATATACGTTGTCATCACTGAGGATTAAGATGGAATGCTTCATTATCAGAAAAAGGGTCTCCAGTTCTCTACACTCATCATAATAAATACAGCAGCATTAAGCTGCTGTTTTACACTCACATTCTGTGAGAGCGTGCTTATTTCCCGGTCTAGCTACAATATTAAAACATCCTGGCATGGCTCTACTACGTAAAACAACTAAAGAAGAAGATCATAATATGCGAACGAAGTCGCGGGCACAGATTTGTTTTTATGATTTTTTTTTATAAAATAGTAATAACAAACGAACTAACAGCCCCGCTGATAGTCTACGTAGCTGATGGATATCTATATCATACTATCAGGTATACTGTAGCTAGGTTTGCCAGATCGGAAGACCAAAATATCTGGACAAATTTCGAAAATATCGAGATTTTGGAGTTATTGTTGGGAGAAATAAATATTAAAAATAAAAAGTTTATGTTTTTAAATTAAAGAGGTTCAAAAAGACTTAACATTATTGACACAACTAATCTAAGTTTACTTAATTTTGAGGTTGCCACGCGTATTTGGAATTGGACTATACTAGATTCCACCAATTTAGATACTTTAGTAGTATTGAGAAAAGATTTAAAATTCAAACAATGTACTTCATAGTTTAGTCTAATAAATAACTGACTCATCTTTTATTATATCAAAGGTCATACGTTAACAGTTTCCGAGAAGTTGTTTGTCTGGAGATTTTGAGTTTTGTCGGAAGTCTGGAGATCATTTAAAATGTCAGGAAAATCCAGACGAATCTCGATCATCTGGCAACCCTAATTGTAGTACTGTGAAAGCGTGGTCCTACCCCGGTCGAGCCAACCCATGGGTTATATAGCTGCAGCGTTCGGCTCTACCACGTAAGAAAACTTGGTACATACATTAAACACTCACACCTGTCACCCAGAGGGATAGGCAGAGACTGCAGACTTCCATTTGGCACGATACTGACACACCTCTCTCGCCTCCTTCACATCCATATACCTACGCATACATGCTCGTCGGTTAAGGGTACTCGCCATAAATTGCCAATTTGGTCGATAAATTTTCGCCTAGGACGGCCCTAAATTTTCTTTGTCACTCTTTCCTCATTCATTCTTTCCACATGACCAAACCACCGAAGCATTCCTTTCTTAATCCTGGTCACAACATCATTTTGCAAACCACACTCTTCTCTTATCACACAATTTCTCACCCTGTCATTCAGATTCAGCCCTCGTATCTTTTTTAAAACTTCGTTATATTATATTATTAATTGACAGAGTTGCCAGGTATAAAATTTAAATGACTAAAATATTTTTTACTGTCCGACATAATTTCCGATATACTCTCGCAGTTCACAAGGAAAGTAAATGATTTCGTTATATTTCAACTCCCCCTGTCCTCCCGATTTGCGCTGCGGCTAAAATTATCTAAACTGGAACAGGCAAGCGGGATGCTCGTAACCTGATAGCTCTTACAACCCCCTCCATCCTCTCCCCGCAAACCCCGCGGCTGTCCCAGGCGGGGTAACGCGGAACGTATGCCCGCACTCGCTCAATACGAGCCGGATAGATAAAAATGTGTTATGCAAGAGTTATTTACAATCATGCACATTTATTACTTTGTTATTTATTTGATTAAAATTATTTTTACGGATTTTATCGCGTTTAATTTTGAAAGATTTTTAATTCCAGACGTTTCCGGTGGATTCCAGCACCCGTATGTGAATAATCAATGTGTAGTGTTCGCGTAAATATAAGAAATCATTATTGTTATCTCTTTATTCGACTCGAAAACAAACAACATCTTAAAATCACAATATTGTAATATAGTACAGACTTGCAATCAACTCCGATAAGCAATGTTATTAAGAACTATCGACTATGAAGTTATAATGTATTATTATATTAATGTAAAAATCACCTGTTTGTAAAATTAAAGTAAAGTAAAGCGTTTATAAGTTCCACAGCTGGGCTCTACTCGTATTTCTGGGGGGATTATTGAGCAGTTGCACAGCCGCATATACCAGTGCGTGTTTATAGACTGCACATCTCTTTAATGTTTCTTTTTATTTTATAACCATGACGGTTTCCTCACGATGTTTTCACGTGGAAATTTCATTGGTATCGAGTTGCTCACATACTGTGAAATTTACGATGCTAAGTCCCTGTACAGCCACGGATTTCATGAAGGTCTCGGTCATAAAGGTAGGTCTATGTCTTTAAAACCTATTAAATATCACACACATTCGGTCGTTTCAGTTCACAAAGGTGAAATAATTAGCGTTTGTCACGATTTATAACAGTGTTATTTCGCGATATATCGCAAACCAAAGATTAAATTAGCTAAATGACGTAATAGTTTATTTATTTTTGTAAAATATTCGCAAATGTGTTGTTATTTGGTAAATGAAGTTAACTGTTATAAATATTTTGCAAGTAATATTTAAGTTTCTTCTTTAAGCACTAAATATTTAACTTATTATGTCGTTTAGTATTCTATGAATAAATGAGTAAAAAGTAAACTGTCCTCCTAGCCTTTTAATGTCAACGACGAGAAAACTATAAAATATTATTCAAAGCGATTTTTAGAAACCACGCTTATTCCTTACCGCGTAAACCTGTCCAAGCAAGGTGCAGATCCCAGCGGGCGAGTACAATCACTTACGCAATTGTTTAAACAATGAGCAGTAATAAAATATCGTATTACCGAAATAAATGAACATCGGAACAACACGGGCAATATGCTGCCATTGTGACGACCTGAACGAGGGGTCGTTCCTACATGAATGTCTTTTTTGATGCGCTTTTAAGCTAGACTATGTAGCGAGAATAGTTAATTATGTGCAGTATTGAAGAATTTTAGGTATTGTAATTGAAATTTCGATTTAAAATAATAACTATCTACTATTTAACTAACTTAAAAATTGCTATAATTATTTTTATTATGTAGTAGGTAAATTGGTGTTAAAAAATAACGAGTGTGCTTATTATTTTATTATTATTTATTATTACCACACGACTGAAATAAAACTTCTTTAGCTCATCTGTATATATATATAATATTTTTTTTTTTTTTTTATCCGATGCATATAATATATAAAGTTACGAAAAATAACTGGCTATGAGAGAAAGAGAGAACGAAAATGTGAGTGTAGAACTGCTCTCTCTTGTTTATATCCCCCACTCAACTACCGTTCGCCTCGCCCGATCACACGTTCTCGTAACGCTTGCGTCACGCCTTCGCCATCTTACTCCCCAAGTCAAGCGTGCGTAAAGAATTTTTACTTCAAAAATATTCAAAAAACTTTTGCCTGATTTATAGTGTCCTAGTGGTTAAAATGAGCAGATTTCTAAATACATGCCATAAGGGAGTTCGCAACTTTTTCTGCCACCAGGGCGGCGCCACTTTGATGATGTTTAAATTACCGCCACATTAAAAGGAAATTAATTTTTTCGAAAAATGTAATGGTTATGTTACGTTTCTGTCTGATACATTAGTCATATTTTATATTAATTGGATAAAAAATTAATAAACGAAAAAAATGTAAAAGTTAAAGAGCAAGCCACTGATGCATTGTTTTGTGTATTAATATAGTACGTGAGAGTAATATGGTCATCCGGTTAATATTGTCACTTCCTTATAACTCAAAAACTGCAGCCTTGTTTGCATAGATGGCTTTGTGGTCCAAGATGTTTTTTCCTTTTTTATATGTCTTTGTTAGTGATACGATAGCTCTTCATCAGTCAATTAAATACCTAATAAAAGTTCAAAAAGCCGCTGCTTTATCAACGCTATTTTGACAGTTGATATTATAGTAAATATTTTAGTCTATTTTAGTATGGTGTAGTGTAGTTAGTTTGTTTAGTTGAGTTTTCGAGTAAAGCTTGTTTGCTATTTTTTTCTTAAGGGGAAATATAATCTTAATTGGCTTAGCAAGATCCTTCGTTATGCCGAAAATATTGCAGCATTAATTTTGAAATAAATATATGGTAAAGTTGAGGATTAAGTTAGACGAAAACACGATTTCGTAAATTTACTCGATAGAAAAAAATCCGAAGTTACCTCCAAAAGAAACAATAAACCGCTGTTATTCATAAAATACTTTAAATAAGATCATGAAACTTTGCATACTAACTGAACTAACTATAAAGCAGTGCTTATGTTATTTACTTTTTTTAAAATACCATTATTTTCACTGTAAAAAAGAAATTACCTAAACTATCGGCCTCTTGAAGCGTGATTCCTGCCGCCCGGCCCCAGTCACTTCGCTTCGGCCTTTGAAGGGGGAAGGTTGTGTCGCTTACAATGATTACATTACGCAACAGGACGACGTAAAATTAAAATGGAAAATAACCGTAATAAAAATAAGAAGCGTCTGGCTTGGCGTTAAGAAACAGGCATAAATATGTTAAACCTAATGAAATAAGTGTCGAACGACCTTTCTACTTATAGTATTAGTGATTACAAACATGTCGGTACATAGCATACGACGCGCGGGGAAGTGGGGGCGAAATTAGAATTTGAGCTGACTTACTATATCCCCTTAATATATTAGTTATAGTATACGACTTTATGTTTTTGTCTCAGTACTTCTTCTTATTTTAGTTTTATAGGGCAGCAAAGCTTAAGGTGGCCGTAATACCCTCACGTACCTTATAATCCTAGCCTAGAAACCGAAAACCTTTTATTCAAAACTAACTTCTCAATTAAAAGACTTTGTGTAACAAAGAACTTCACCTCAGTATCTACCAGCGACATCTGGTGAGCGGATAATTATTTGCCCTCATTGACGCGTTCTTTAGAAGAAAAAAAACAGTGAACTATAAAAGGCTGCTTCGAGTATAAGTACGAATAGTCATTAGGATTCCGTAGTACTGGTTTTAGTCGATTACAGTGAAAAATTTGACAGTGAGAAATTAGACTACTTAGTATATAAAAAGTAAAAGCTTCAAATAACTAAAAGAATAATTTCTATATTATAATAGCTTCTGAAGTCACCATAACTTCAGGAGCTTGTATGTGGTTTAATTCTTCTGCAAACTATGTGTTAGTAGCAACTCATGAAGCTATGGAAATTATTTTATTCTTTTTGTTTCTTTAAAATCTGCTTTTAATTCTTATTAAAAGTCTGAATTTTTTGTATATTTTGAGTTAACATTACCAATTTTATCCCTTATTTTTTCATATGTAGGGGCCGGAAGTTTTCTTGCAATTTATATAGAAGAAACATCTCTAAAGTTCCTATTTAATAAAAAAAATCAGTAAAATCTCTTTACAATTGACGAAAATATCGCGTAATAATCTTCATTATTTTCATTATTACCCATTTCAAATAGAATATTTGATCTACAAAGACAGTGTAATAGAATTTGAATTATTCCGCGAAGACGATTATGGGTGTCAATTTGGCGAAGTAAGCACATCAGGTGGACTGGGTGGACTGGGATTCGCTTGTTACCCTTGCTGACTTATTAAAAAATCATTTATACCTGGGTTACTAACGAGAACTACATAGATGGCAGTCGGTTGGATTAAAACAAAAAAAAAACAGAAGCAAGGTTAATTTCATTTGTATAGAGGAGTACTTTGTATTGAGACGTCATATGTACAGTATATATGTATGTAATATCGGCTTACAAATTGTAACTTAATTTAAACTAAAGTACTAGGAAATTAGTTGCAACTTGGTGGAACAATTTGTAAATTTGTTAAAGAAATTAAAAAAAAAAACAAATAACAAAATGTTTATCTCGTACTAGTCTCAAGGGATTAGAAGAAATCCGTTCAAACGAGCGTGAGGAGCGAGCGAAACATAAGTAATTTACAATACCACTGTCCGACCGACAACAAACACACGGATGGACAAAACGGATTATCCATGTGTGGATAATGCGGACGCCGCCGTCTAGGAGCGATTTTGGCGCCGCTTCACTATCGACAGATAATTAATTCGGGTACATCACTGTTACACTAACACATTTTAACATTGGTATTTATCATTGATATGAACATTGAATACTATAATACATATTTAATAGAACGGGGGAGTGGTCGGTGCCCGTATAGCCACTAAAATGTTACTAACATGTCAATTCACACGTATAACTGTCGACAACAATAATGTAATAATATATTATATAACAATCGTTTCCAAATTTCGCATGCAAATTATTTAGAAAATGCCAAATTGCATTTGCCAGATTTCTGTAATGATGGTCTTGAAAATTAATCAAAAGTCTAAAATGTTTAAATTTACTCAGTCTGTCAACACAGCGAATAGGGTTTGTAGTAGTGATAATACGACGTAATTGCTTATATGTGTGCTCCCGGCGATGCCGACCCTCATACAAAATAAGGTTGACAGCCATTCTATTGTGTATTATAGTATTCTATGAATATGAATGATGAAGGCGACCAATATATAGATATTACTTGCGTATACTATCCATCCATCCATTTCTGGCTATAAAGTCTAATGCTGACCATAGGCCTGCCCCCGATAGATTGTCTCATAAGAGGGATTTCGCCATATTTGCTACGTTTCGCAGGCGTTTTGAAGTTGTCAAGAAGACACTGCTACTTATTTCCCATTTCAGTGTCCCACTTTCGCTTCTTTACGATACCTTCAAAATTATACATATGTTATATAGTGAATATTATACGCTTAGTTTTCTCAAAGGCTTTGAATCTCCAAGTTTCTTCGTTTATATCTGTTAATATTTTGAACAAATTTATTTTATAGTCTTTAATCCACTTGAACGCAACTTTGTTATAATTTCCTTTAAAAACTAAGCTGAATAGAGACGCAACTGTAACGTCATTATTAAAAAGCTTAAAGGTAATCCTTGTGATCAGTGACGTATAGGGCAAAATTAAATTTACAAATGGCAACATCTTTTGCGGTTGCAACTTTTTCTTTTTCGTTTTTCCATCGAACGCAGAAACCAGCCTTCCGCCTGATTAGAGTTGTGAGGAGCTCTGACGTAATGCAAGGAGCCAAACGCGTCGGCCACACAACCAGGGGTCGTGGCGGGAAATTAACCCAAATCCAATTTAATGGTGGTTTGTTGTTAACTAGTGGAGTGTAAGATTTTATGCGGGATGCTCTTCGATGCCTTTGTTTGTGGTGTCGATATATTTAAAAAAAACTTCTTATTTATAACTTTGCCAGAAAGCAATGACGAACAATTTTTCATTTTGTGCTACTATCTCCCTAGATGTGATACTATCTCCTATTTTCAATAATGGTATGATAATATACTATTTCCTATTATTAATACCAATATAGAATACCAATTTATTTTGTTAAACCTGAGTATGTAATTAAATTTATTTCAAATGGAATAAATGTGATCGCTTTTAAAATGTTTGTTATAGGTATGTGTAAGTTCATCTAGATTATCGGGAAGCCGGGTCATTAGATACTTAGTTCTTCCCATCATCATCCTCGGTGAATCCTCGGTGGTTCTCATCACTCTCAATACGAAGCACAGCAGCAATATTCCAATATTTTAATTTTGCATTTTCTCCGGTTGGATGTTGTACAAACAATATATTTTGCTAAATATTCTTTGCGAGCGTGGCTCTTCCTCGTTCAAGCTGGCTCATTTAAACAAAATAACAAAATAGCTATCATTATTATTATCTATTGGTCTTAACCAGGCTGCAGCTATAATATTATGAATGTACCAAGAATGGGTTGGCTTAACCAGGAAAGGACCAGGCTCTCATAAAATACTAGCATAAATAACAGCTTAATGCTGTTGTGTTTCCTATGATGAATATAAAGAACCGAAAGCCCTTTTTACTATAAACGAGGTATTCCATCTTAGTGCTCAGGGGTGACAACTGCATTTCGATTCTTAATCGAGGGTAGATATAGATGTCTATGGGCCACAACATCCACTTACTGAACTGTGTGCTCGTTTATCCCCCTTATTCTACAAAAAAAAACTGTTATAGTAGCACTGCACGTCAGAAGAGAAAACTTCTTAGCTTCATAAACTTGTAAACATTATTTTTGGGTTATTAAGAAATATTTTCTATGGACTAAGTTGGAATGAGGTATGGACGCATGGATTAAGATGGAATGATCCATTCATTTTACTCCTCAGGGGTGACAATGCATTTCGATTCTTAATTGAGGATAAATGTAGACTTCTATGGGCCACAGCATTTAAGTACTTACTGTGGACTTGTGCTCGTTAGTCACCGTTTAGTATGAAAAAAGTGACATTGTCGTCCATCTTGTTTTTATGTCGTTTCCACGACAGTTGCACATGCATAGATGTTCGCATCATTTTATTTCTTAATGAAACCTGTTTCGTTTGTGCGAGGTATTCCATCCTAGACATTTGATCAGATTTGACAACTTCGCTTTAAAATTCGAAGGTCTTTAAGATGTAAGATATGACCCTTTTCCTTTCAAGCCATCTTACTTATTCTGCTGTCTGCAGTCAAGTTCAAGTCGTAGCTGTCAAGTTAAAAATATTTACAATATATAACTTTAATAAGCTTATTGTAGGGTTTTTGTGAATAAGGCCGTTATAATTTAATGTATTTTTAAAGAGACTTGCAGCATGTTTCACTATCATTTGTAGATCTAAATTCTCTTTCTTTTATTCTTCTCTCTGCCTTTGTCCATTCGATTGGATGTAACACGAGAGACAATATATACAAAAGTGAAAACTGTCCTTGAGTCGCTATTCATCGTTGTACCTTTGTCGCAAAACATTTCAAATGGGGATCGATGCAATGAGCAAAGACGTGGAAAATCTATTTAAACAATGCCGAAGTTTTTGAAAGACACGCTTTTAAGATAAAACATCAATTTTGTTTATTCGCTTAAGCTGTCTGCTTGCTAAGAAGATTTATTTTTTATGTATTGAAATTACCTTGACATTATACTTTATATGTACATATAGAGAAAGAAAGAAGATGCATTTATTTGTCAGAAATAGACGTAGGTTACCTACTTACTAAATTATAGAATAAGTAGAATACTTTTGGAGTACACCACGTGTAGTTCACAAAATTAAAATTAAGCCCATAATAATAAAGCTTTGAACCCAGAAAATTTAGGTACACTTTTTTTATAAAATATAAGGGTGATAAAGGAGCATAGGTACAGTCCACCTGATGAGAAGTAGACGTAGTAGCTCAAACATCTATCTTAGAGCCACGCTGCAGCTACCTATATTATGGTTTTAGCACGAATGGGTCAGCTCGACCGGGGAAGGACCACGCTCTCACAGAATACCAGCGTAAAATAGCAGCTTGTATGTGTTTCGTATGGTGAGTGTAGAGCTCCGGAGATCCTTTTTTCTGGAAACGAGGCATTCTCTCTTAGTCCTCAGGGGTGACCACGCATCTGCGTTTTGATCTTAATCAAGGATAAATGTGTAGACATCTCTATGGCCCACAGCATCCACTTACTATTAGGTGGACTGTGTGCTCGTTTGTTACCCTTATTATATATATATATATATATATATATATATATATATATATATATATATATATATATATATATATATATATATATATTTATTTATATATAAAAGTGCAGTTGCGTTATCATTTATTCAGAGTACTAAGGTGGAATGCCTCACAACTTGTGATGGCGGCGTTCGATTCCCTTCAGACCGAAACACAGCAGTCCACTTACTGCTGAAAGAAGATGATACCTACCGAGATGGACTCCTACGCAGTAAATAAGTAAATAAAAACATGGTAATTTATTTTGTTACAGAAAATCTTATAACTCAATATTACCCTATAAAATAGGCTATTTACCTGCCCATAAACAATTCACAGATACAGCAGTTGCGACTATGATCACAAGACCAACGAGGGTACTCCATTTTCAAATCTTAACATACGACTATGTTAGCCTATATTAACAATAGAGCTTGTATAAATACGAAATGAGAAAGATTCGCAAAAACGGTTCAAAACTACATATTTTACTTTCCCAAAACGTACAATGTTATCTTAGGATGCGGTTATTTGCGATGTCTGGCGCCGGTTAATCTTCCGTCGGGTTTATTTGATTCTTCAATGCGTGGAGTTTCGTGCATGCTTAATGTAAAATAAATAATAGTTCAGAAGACCTTAGAAATCTATCTGCGTTGAAACTACCGGATTGTATAGTAGACCCTTTTATAATTAACAACTTTTATAATTAACAACTTTTATAATTACAGGCAGTAATCATTAGTAATCAATTTCATCTTAGTCCTTAAGGTAGACAACGCATCTGTTCTGTGTGTTCAGTCAGATGTGGCCTCTTACCGCCAGGTAAACTGTCAGCGCGTTTGTCAATGCCTAAAGTATTTTTTGGCATAGCGTGATCCGCCTAACTCGCTCCTCTTTGGACTCTGCCTACCCTCCCTGAGTTTACCGGCGTGACGCTCTGTATACATAAACAATATTTGTCATCGTGGCGAAATAAGAGAAACCTTCATTCTATATGACTGTGTCGGACCATTCGACTAAAGAAAACGCCATAGTGACATTAAAACCTCGTGATAAATGACGATAAAACCATTTCGTATATATGCAGATAAAAAACATTCTCATGATTATTGATTGCCACAAAGCGATTCTGAGCCACATGCACCCATCGATGCAGGAAGCATGTCTTACTAGGTTGTCACTCCATTTATTAAGTAGGAGGCTGTCCTATACTCTCCGTTAAACGGTATAAACGGGATTCATTTTAAAAAAAAACCGGCCAAGAGCGTGTCGGGCCACGCTCAGTGTAGGGTTCCGTAGTTTCCCGTCCGTCACAATAAGTGTTCCCACTTATGAGTTTAAAGGTGGGTATCCAGTATGTTCGCGCTCCAGCAGCGCTCCGCGCTCCTGCAACTGCTCCCGGTAGTGGGTACTGTTGTTTCCATCCAAGTTCAAAATGATTTTCCCAGAAAGTCCTTATAAAGTTCTACTTTTCAGATTTTTTTCATATTTTCTAAACTTATGGTTCAAAAGTTAGAGGGAGGGGGGGGCACACATTGTTTTTTACTTTTGGAGCGATTATTTCCGAAATTATTGACGTTATCAAAAAATGATTGTAGTAAACCCCTATTCATTTTTAAATACCTTTCCAACAATATATCACACGTTAGGGTTTGAAATTTAAAAAAAATCACTTCCTACTTTACATATAGGGGGGCCTACCCTACTAAAACATTTTTTTCCAATTTTTATTTTACCACTTTGTCGGCGTGATTGATACACATATTGGTACCAGATTTCAGCTGTCTAGTGCTAACGGTCACAGAGATTAAGCGAGGACGGACAGACGAACAGACAGACATGGCGAAACTATAAGGGTTCTTTGACTACGGAACCATAAAAACCTTTCTTCTAGCTTAATCAATCAAATCATCAATCTCAAAAGAAAAATATTTTAAGCAAATGTAGAGTGGATTTGCAGAAATTGTGTAAAAACTTAAACCTCCAGAAAATTACACTACAAGATAGGCTATGTTAATTCCTACTAAGGAGAAAACGAGCACATAGTAAACCTGATGATAAGTGAAACTGTAGCACCTACAATTCGATTAAAAATTAAAATGCAAATGATGTAGTTACCACTGAGAAAATGCCTCGTAGCAAATAATAATGCTCTCCGGTTCCCATTACCATACGAAACAGAGCAGCATTACGCTACTATTGCACACTGGTGTTCAATGAGAGTTTCAGCGTGACTCTACAACAGAGTCTGTATTAGTACATACTGTAACACTGCTTCTAATATCTAGATACTATTTTACAACTTTAAAAGTATAGGTAACTAACCATCTAGGTATATTTTTATATAAAAATTATTCCATTAGATCTTAATTTTGATTTTTTAAAACATTTTCGTAAGCAAATCAGGGACTTTATCACAAAAAATATCTGCTGTAATTGGTAAAAAAAATAACTTAAAATAGATTTGTTGATTTTTCTTTTACGTTTAAGTAACTTATTATTATCAAACTCGTGATGTGTTCCCCAATAAGTAGTTACCTATGCACTTAGTTTAAGACATGTTGGAACTTGTATTTTTTTATTCAAATGTATGTGTTGGAGAACCTAATAAATAAATAAAAATAAAAATAAAAAATATGTCAAACTACCTATAGGTATCATAGAAAGTAGAAGTACTAGGAAATAATGAGAAGGAGAAGGTTTACTCGAGTTTCCCATATAACTCGTATTTATGACTATAACACCATTTATACTGACAGTTTTCGTAAGAAACACACTAAAGTCAAACAATCACTGATAAGTTATGTAACAAACAATAATAGACTTAAATAAATGCAAATCTTTTAAGATAAACTTAACTCAATGAACCTAATAATAAGCCCACCCTAGGACATTCTTCCTTCGACATTTAAATTGAAATGGATTCTACACAAAGGCGGTGCACTTCAAAAGGCGTTATCTCTTTCCACCAATCAGCATCCAAGGATCGCCCTTGAAGGATAACCTCAATCTGCTATTGGTTGCCGCAACGGCACTTTGTAGTGTCCTGGTATCCCTCATATAATATTTCCATCTTATTTTTACTATCAGGCCTCGTATACATCGATCCTTTTCAGTAATGAGGGGCAAGACTTTAAAAAAATCCGATATTCCTGTTAACTGTTTAATAACTCCTATATAACATAATATTTAATAATGTTTTACTATTTACAAAGGCAAAGACACGACTTCTTCAAGACATTCTTTTGAAAATAAATATTTATTATTAACAAGTAATGTATTTCATATATCTAAACTGCTTATTATTGTTATTGTTATGTTTTTTTTATCTGTAGAAGAACATCTATTTTTACATTACAGCTTTTACCTACATAAGTACAGCTTTCGGATTTTAGCTTAATGTAATCTAATCTAACTTTGATTAATAAAGCATGAATGAATATGATGTATACAAATAAATAAAATTGAAATGTCTATTTGTAATGACAAAATAACAGCTTGAAAGTACTTATATATGATACTTAGATATCACAAAAAGCAATTTTTAAAATTATGTCTGTCCGTCTATTTGTTCCACCTAATCTTCGAAACGGCTTGACTGTTTATGACGCGACTTTCACCGGCAGATAGCTGATGTAATAAGTAGTAACTTAGGCTACTTTTATTTTAGAAAAATAATTTGTAAAATGCACTCGTAATAATTTCGACGCTGACGAAGTCGCGTGGAACAGTTGGTAATAATAGATAAATAAATAACTTTCCTTCCGTCTTTTCCTTCCTAATCAGGCTTTTTTAATCTACTAATGGATACAAAGGTTATCAAGAATGCTTAAACTGTCATGTTTGACATAATATAAGGACCAAACTGAGTCGGGTTGGTTAGCTCAGGAGCAATCACATGCATATACCCACAACATAACATATTTGATCCATGCCCTCAAACTAGCAACGTTGCTCCCAAATTTCAGTTTGTAATGAGATTTGGGGTCAACATTAAAAATCTAAAAGAATCTTCGAAGCGACAGCGATCTACTAAAGAACTACAAATTCCCGTTTTGAACCGCGTCTACTTGTTGCTTTCAAGAGTCATTACGAATCGTCCCGTACACAGACTAGACCACATCCAGTTTCTAACATTCCGGTTTCTGAAAAGACTTTAGTACTGTAGACCACATAGTTACATAGATACTATTCGCTAAATTGTATAAAAGACCGGGATGTACAATCTTGCATTTTGTCTTGCAGGCAATAAGAAGAAGATTGAATTCACTCGTTGAGCGAACTCGAGCTTCTTGCGAGAGGACTATCCTCGGAACTCGTAGTTTCTCCGCGTTATAGATTTCGTAAAGATATATCCGCAGTAGAACCAAAGCAACCGACATAGCCCAACGCATCAGTAACTTGCAGTGGCAATAGGCCAGTAATAGCTCTAAAACCCAACAAATCTCAATGGAGAAGGAAGTTTCTCGAATGGTAGCCTCCTACCGGTAAGTGAAATGAACTAGATGAATAGTCGGCCTGGTGTAATGAGTTGCAGGAAGTCATGGACGCAGGTGGCTCAGTACCGTGCTTTGTGGCATTAGTTGGGAGAGGGCTGTATTCAGCAGTGGACTTGTGATAGGCTGCAATCATGGTGTTAACAATATCCCCAGCCAATACAATAAAACGCATGCATTTGGAATTTAGAGAAGTCGTTACACACTCGGTCGTCGGCAATTCGAGCCATCTTCGCTGGATGCAGTCAAGTAGAAGGAGTTGGCACTGGGGTACCATGGTCCAGATATGAGAACAGAACTCTATGTGAGGGCAAACTTTCGCCTTGTTAAGTTGCAAACAGTGAGTCGGCATGAAATGCTGTCCCGCTTTACTTTACAAAGCACGCTAAGTTCTTAGAGGCCAATTTGGCCTTCCCTTCTAAGTGACCGACAAATGGCGCAACTTTACGTCATTCGGTATGTCGACAGACGTACGACAGCATGGCAAGTGCCCTGAAATTAAGGAGATACGTCTAAGGGGTTCTTTTTGACGGTAAACGCGCAAACCCGTGTTTTCTGATGTTTAAACTAGACTAGGGTCGTCCCTAATCCTAGACTTTGTTCATTGAAACCTCGACTTCAGACACAAGTTTCTTCCAATACTCGATAACATATTCCGGAAAAATATTACCACGGCCGGTATAATAAGCATCAACAATGTTACAACTAGTAACAACGTCATATACGAGTAATTCTTACACAGAAAAAACAGCATCGGTGATAGCACGTAATCTTGAGGAACACTAGCAGTAATAGGGTCGTAGTCGTAGTATGTACCGTCTACTACGATCTTGATGTTCCGACCTGCAAGAAAACTGATGATTCAATCTCGGAAAGCGAGTGGAAAGGAAGCTTCTAAAGAAGAGCTATGTGCCAAAGCCCATCGGATGCTTTCGCTATGAACTCTACTGCTTCCCTTGAACTCTACTGCTCCCGCTTATCTATGAGTCAGGTAAATTAGAAGATTAAACCTAGAACCAGCCGATTAGTGACCTCGTTGACGGTAACCAATCAGCTGGTGGTCCTCAAGGTAGTTTATGAGCTAGCAGTTTATAGTGGATTCCATTATTTTGGAGAACAAGGAGGCGATGATGATAAGCCTGTAGTTGGACGGCTCTGAGCGGTCACTTTTTAAGGGATCGGGTGCACTAAAGACTGTCTTCCGTAAGTTCAGGATTACGCCTAGGGAGAGAGCTGTGTAAGCCACACATCCAGCATGGAGTAATCACACGATCACAATCAGGGCACCGAGACTCGAGTTGGACTCAAAAGAAGAACCTAAAAGATCGACTTTATCCTTTGCGGCATGGGCCAGTGAGTCGTTCTCCCTGTGCAGAGATGAAGCCGATGGCTGATAGAAGTTTTCTTTAGACAGCCTTAGCAAAACACCTTAATAAAATTAGAGGTAGAGAAGAGAGCTTCAGCAATTTAAAATCATTGAATCACATCCAGTCAATCAACGAAAGACGTAAGGTAACGAATATTATTGGTACCAAAATAATTCAAAATCATATTTTTAGTTAGTTAGTTAGTTAGTTACAGCCTATATACGTCCCACTGCTGGGCACAGGCCTCCCCTCATTTCTGAGGGGGTTTTAGGGCAAGGAAGTGTCCGCCGCGCTGCCCCAATGCGTGTTGGCGAACTTCACATGTCTTCGAAATATTTTTTTTCTTATTCCTCAGACATGCAGGTTTCCTCACGATGTTTACCTTCACCGCCGAGCACGTGGTAAATCAGCACTTAAAATTGCAATTAACAATTTCATTGGTGCCGGCGGGTTTCGAACCCGGGTTACTCGCGTTCTATTATATTTACAGCGAGCGTTAACCATCTGAGCTACCACGGCTCTTATTTTCTTATTTTTTAGAATCTATTTATTTGTTTTTTTACAAAAAATAATGAAACAACAACAAGGAAAATTGCGTCACCTACTTTATTATTTATTGCGAATATTATAACTATCAAATTTTATTACGTACATAAGTGGTGATTGCAAAAACAAGTTGTGAACCTGTGTGTAAAACAGGCCCTGGCTGCAACTTGTGTTATTGGTTTATTGTATGTTCATAAGGACATAAAACAGAAGATTCGCAGCAGCATCTTCATGATAATAACTCAAAATATTAAAAGAAAAACTGCAATTGCCGCCCGCCTGTCTAGCGCGGCAACTATGGCAAAATCCACCCCATAGATAATCTACTCCATATGGCAATACTCCCTATACTCCCTATGGGGCAATCTATGGGGTCTTAAATCAGTTGTGGGCTTTTATAAGCTGTTATGGATGTGGGGAACGCCTGGGTATGACTACACCCTTCCGGTCCGTCGGTGGCCCGTGTTTCTCTATATTTAAAACAATTGAATAAAAAAATATAAAGGATAACAATAATTTATTAAATACAATTTTATGTATAAGAGCCATCATACGAAACCAAACCAAACTAAATTACAAATGAATTTTAAATGCACATTTCAACATTCAACATTCTTAGCAGCTTCCAAATTTATCCCTAGATGGCAGTAACAACAAAGTGGTATTCACGACATCTCTTTATCATTTGAGTAAATTATTTATTACTGTGTTACAGTTTCCGAAAAGTATAAAATAAAAAAAAAGATTTGAGAAGTTCAAAAATATTTAAAAAAAAAATGTTATTTATTATAAAAAACCATTTTAAACAAGAGTAAACGTGTAACTTGTGCAACGTCTTATGAATGGAGTGTAGTTTCAGTATATATATAAAGGTATTCTGTGGAGTGTAGAGGTAAGGCAAACCTTCTTTGTATTTATTACAAAGTGTCCGTAGTGAAGCGCTAAATAAGGGCTTTTTCATAACTTTTAATTGCACAGACTTTCACCATAATTCTTTTTTTTTTGTATTAATATATTATTATATTATTGTTTTCAAAATATTTATTTTCAAAATCACTCTCAACGTTTTTCACAGCTACTTTTTCTAGGCTATATTTACTTAATTATTTTAGAAAACGTGAGTACTTGAAAGTTGTTGAAGAGTTTTTAATACTGTCTCTAGTATATATACAGTAATCTATGATACTGTAGTTTCATCGCTTTTTTGTGGCTTGTTCTTTAGGTTTTGGTTTTTTTTTCATTATGTTTGTCGTAACTTCTCTAGTCACCACAAAATATTAAATTCTTCAACTGAGCACACTTCATTCCGTCGACAACTGCTAAGTTCATTTCATTCCCTCTAGCTACTCCAGCGCTGTGGTGGAGAGTTTTGGAACTGTTATTTACTGCTTACAGATGGACAATTTTTCAACTTTTCTCCAATATGAGACGTATGGAGTGTAGAGGTAAGGAGTGCAGACTCTGTATAAAAAAGTGTCCGTAGGAAAGCGCTAAATAAGGGTGGCGCCACTATAGCTACAGTCTAAATTTTAAAGAACATTTTATAATTTTTTTATTGCACAAACTTTCACCACAATTCTTTTTACAATAATGATGTAATTATTTTATTGCTTTTAATAATTTTATTTTCAAAATCACTCTCAACATATTTTACGGCGATTTGTCCTTAATAATAATAATAATAAGCCCCCTAAACAACCACACGTCCTGATTGACCATCTAATCACGTGGGGGGCGGACACACGAATGAGAAATTACTGGCGTGGCTAACGTGGCTCTGGAAACCCATAAATAAAATGGAGACTCGTTCTAAAAGTAAACGTATAGGGCCGCTACCCGGGGGCGATCGCCGGGGTGCACCTGGAGCTGACGCTGGGTGTCACAGCATGCGATCCGTCAGCGGTGAGGAGTTGAACAGGCGGGCTCCCACCCACAAAGATACTACAGCCGAAATCATTGACGATGGTGACAGACTGACGGACAGGACAGACACCCCTGTAGAACCATATAGTCCAAGCACAGTATCATACACACCCTCGAGGCCAACGTCACCATCCATACCATCGTCATCAACACCTCCATCACCCCCTATTACTAGTTTAAATACAGTTCCACCTACTCCGACCTTGAGTGCTGCGCGGGAGGTATCTACCTTCTTACCCGCGTCCACCAAGGCTGGAACAGCAAGAGTTCGAATGAAATGGAGTAAAGAAGTAAATCTATCTATCATGAGAACTTATCTATACATTACTAAATTAGAGACCGATATGACCACGTACAGACAACAATTACACGCACATTTCACTCGACAATATCCAGAAATTACTGTTTCAGAACAAAGAATCTCAGACCAAAGAAGAACCATAGTTAGGAATAAACTTCTATCCCAAGAAGTTATAAATCAATTAAAAGAAGAAGTACGAACACAATTAATTCAAGAAGAATCGACTAACAGCTATGTAGAAACTAATATCACACAAAACACAAGTGAAAATGATCGCCAAGTACAACCACAATTGCTCAGTCAATCACAACTTATTCACACACAATCTCAGCCATGCGACCATTCACAAATCTGCACACAAATATCACACACATCCACACAAACCGAAACCGTAATCCTAACGCTAGAAAATGACATTGAGACAATAGTTGTCCCAGATCAACACTTAACAACAGATACATATATTCAAGAAATCAATGAGAAATTTAGAACAACAATAACGTTATACTCTGGGATGGATCCCGCAGCGCGACCAAGATTACCCAAACTTAAGTACACACCTAACCTGTTTCGACTGGTTAATTTATTTAATGAAACTATACTCACACAACATATATCTGATGACACACAGCTTATAGACATACATTTACTTATATACTGCACAGCGGTAGTAATATCCGAAGAATTGAACTTTAAAATCACAGACAATGCAAGAACTACAAGAACAAGACAAAATACAGAACCAGCATGGCAACAGAGACTAGAAAAAGACATTGAAAAATTAAGAGCAAATATAGGTAGACTCACTCAGTATATTAACGGTTGTAGATCTAATAAACTAGTCAAAAAAGTAGAGGTCATATTTAGGAATAATGCTACGCATACCAGACACGAAAAGAGTAACACAAGACCTGAAGAATATTTAGACACGTTAAAACAAAAATTAGCACTTAAAGTTCATAGGCTCAAAAGGTATAAAAAAGCACAACAGCGCAAAAAAAGATAACGTCACATTTGCCACAAACGAAAAATTGTTTTATAGAAACTTACACAAACCACAAACAGACACAATCGATGAACGTAACACACATACACCTAACCTACCTACAAAAGAACAACTAGAAGCATATTGGGCGAGTATTTGGGAAGAGCAAAAACAACATAACGACAAAGCATCTTGGATAATTGAAGAGGAAGCAAAATGGAGAGATATTGACGAAATGGAATTCGAAGAGGTAACAGAATTAGACATAACCCTCATTACAGCTAGGTTACATAATTGGAAATCACCTGGTATAGACAAAATTTATAATTTTTGGTACAAAAAATTAACATCTCTACACAAACCTTTAGCACGAAGTTTAACAGATATAATAACAGGACAACAGAACACTCCCGAATTTATTGCAACAGGAATTACTTATATGTTATCTAAAAGAAAAAATTCACCTCAGCCTTCCCAATACCGACCAATTACATGCCTACCCACAATTTACAAAATATTGACATCTGCAATCACAAAGAAAATTCAGTCGCACATTGAACACCACAATATAATAGCAGAAGAACAGAAGGGATGTAGACAGGGCCACATGGGATGTAAAGAACAGCTAATAATTGATTCCACTATTCATAAACATGCCACCTCTAAAAATAGAAATTTACATTGCACCTATATTGATTATAAAAAAGCGTTTGACAGTGTTCCTCATTCATGGTTATTAAAAATATTAGAAATTTATAGAATAAACCCGAAAATAATCGATTTCTTACGCCGAATAATGTTACAATGGAAAACAACACTACAAATAAATTGTAACCAAAATAATGTCACCACGCGACAAATCTCAATCACAAAAGGCATCTACCAAGGTGACTCCCTGAGCCCACTGTGGTTCTGTCTCGCCCTAAACCCTCTGTCTCATTTGCTGCAGAGCTGCGGGGCCGGATATTGCCTCAAACTTAATACGGACGAAACAACAATATCGCATCTTATATACATGGACGACATCAAATTATATGCAAAAACAGACAAGGATATGAAGAAATTAATAGATATAACAACAGAATTCAGTAGCGATATTAATATGCATTTTGGTTTAGATAATTTAGTTTTAATTTTATTGATTATAGGATCCCAAGCAGGCGGTAGTACCCAGCCTCCTTCTCTATTGAAATTAGGATGTTTTTTAATTTCAATAGCCTCACGTATCATCCTTGGTAGGAATCGGTGTTCTTTCGCGAGGATTTGTGGTCTATCAAATCTGATGTAATGGTTGGGGCCGTCTAGGATATGATCACAAACTGCAGACTTCCCGGAACGTTGATGCTTCACATCAGCTATATGTTCTTTTACGCGGGTCCTAATTGATTATGAAGTAATTTCCTTATTTTTCCGTAAATCATTTGATGACTCTTTGATGAGATTCCAAGTAGCTTTACATTTATTTTTAGCTTTATTAATGAAATTATTGTTTGTGTTGCTTTTTGCTTTAATGATACAAGATTTTAAGATTTTACTATATGTCCTGACATGTGTCTTCATACTATCTGTTTTGTTTTTAAAAAATAAAGACATTAATTTTCTTTTTGTGCAACATGATTTTTTAATTACTTTTGTGATCCATTTTGTGACCGAATTGAATCTTTTTTATATTAATTCTTAAAGTGGGAAAACAAAGATCATAGAACATTATCAAGGTTTCATGAAAATTATTGAAAGCGGAATTAACATCCTTGTCTTCGATTACATCTTTCCATGAGATACTGGAAAGGCACTGTCTGAATTTTGTAATATATTCTTTGTTAATCCTTAATAAATATAAAGTAATGTGAATTAAATTTGTGGGTTAAAGCTGCCGGTGTGAATTCTAACGTTTGTGCTGTGTCATGGTCTGATAAATGAAGTACATGTGTTTTACCTATTGCATTAGGGATATTGCTTGCAATATGGTCTAAGCATGATGTTTTGCGAGTCGGGCCCAATATATGTGATTTTAAATTATAATTTGCTAAAATTCCTTTTAATTCTATCGACAATTTATTATTTACAAGAGTATTAATATTAAAATCACCTGCTATTACAATTTTTTTATTTTTTATATGTGATAGTTTATTTAATAGTACTTGTAATTTGTTAAAGAAAATAAATGCATTCGAATTTGGTGTTCTGTAAAGACATATTATAATACAATTCCAATATGGTATTTCTACTCCACAACACTCAAAAGATTTTTCTACTGATATTTCATTACAATAGTTTATAACATTAAACTCATATTGTTTCCTTACTAAAATACAAACACCGCCACGGCATTCATTTAATCTACCATAGGAACTAGCAATTCGAAAATTTTTCAAATTTATGTTATTTTCATGTCCTGATTTAATAAGTTTCAGTAAAACAGAGAACGTTCAAATATATGTGTGTTTCAGTAAGTTCATTAATACATATTTCTACCATTAATAATTTGTTGAGAAGTCCAGCTATATTTTGATGAAAAATTACAACTTTATCATTTAATCCATTTAAATTAACGAAAGGAATTATTTTTTTGTTTTGAATCTGTGTCATGCAAAGATATGTTTGTTGATATTACTTTTTTATTGATTTTTTAAAATAATACAGTATTGTTCCCTTTTGTATGACTTGATGTGTTTCAGATTGATCACTTATGTTTATTATTTGTTTTTTTGTGGATAATGCGTTTTGCATTTTCATAAAATAATAGGGTATAGTACCTGGTTTGTGAACAGTTGACAAGATGGTTTTCGATGCTTTGAACTTTAAAAACTTATTCGCATAATCCTTTGAGTCTATTAACAAATTAATTTTATAACAAAGTTTGTCAAAATATTGTTTCTTACTTAGTAATCTACTTGATAAATATATAAAATTACAATTATTCATGTTATTACACATTATTTTTAGCGTTTGATTTAATTTAACTGTATTAAGATAATTGTTTTTATTTATGCTTAATAATATAATATTTAAATTACGCATATACCTTAAAGCAGACGAAAGTTCAATAGTAAGTTTGGTAGGATTTGTGTCATTTTCACCAACACACAGTATAACATAGTTTGATTCGTTCGGCTGAAGTTTATAACAAGACTTTAATATTTCTTCTGCCGTAGCATAAGGCTTAGTAATTGATGAGATATTATATTTATTATATCTTGATTGTTGTCTTGAAATCATTAAATGTGACGAAAGCCCGACGCATTGTTGACTGCCTATTATAAATATTTTCTTTTCAAAATTGTTTTTGGATTCTTTATTTGTAGGTTTGTTGAGATTATTAGTTTGAGTACTAGCAGTGTCATCTTGCGGTAATAGTTGGGACTTTATGCATTTATTGTTAGTGGATTGGAAATATTGTTCTTCAATTTGGCCTTAGGTTTGAGTTTGTTTACTTTGAGTCAAACTATCATTTCTTATCTGTAATTCCTGGAAACTTTTATTAAGTTCCTCTAGTGAATTATCCTTACGTAATTATCTTTTAACTATTTTTTCGTAGAGTTATATTTTTTAGTGCTAGTAGTGGATTCGGTAGCAAGTTTTTTTTAGGTTTTCTATAGTTTTTTGCTGATCCTTTAATTTTTTAGATAAGTTATATATTTCATAGTTTAAGTTATCAATTTCACCATTAGCACTATCCAATTTCTTCTGTAAATTTTTTATTTCTTCCCTTAATTCGTCTGTATCACTGTCATAACCAATCGATAGATCGGGTAGGCTGTGTCTTCTACAATCCGATCTATGTGATATAAAGGAGCAATCAAAAGAATCATTTGTCTTCCGTTTACGAATTGTAATGTTGTCAATTTACATTTTTTCAGTTTAAACTACTTTGGTATATAAATTTTGCACTGATTTCGTAATAATACACTAATTGTTGTCACTATAAATTGTGGTCACTACAAATTTTAAAACTTTTCAAGAATTTGTCTCTTGTTACTTTAAGATAACTTAGGATGTTGATGTTTTGATAAAATTTATTCACTTTTGCTATTTAAAATCGAATTAAATTCGCGGAGCGAACGTTACAGCGGCTATACGAAACGTCACCTTTCACCTAAGTCTGATATATATACGATGATTCGTCTTAGGATTTATCCCTGTAGTTACTCGAGCGCTGTTGTGGAGAGTTTTTGAACTGTTATTTACTGCTTACTGATGGAAATATTTTCAACTATGGTTCATAAAAGATAGCTTGATCTCTGCGACAGCTGTCAGTACAAATCACGCCTATGAAGTCCTGAATTTCTTACTAGTACAGATACAGACAGTACCTGTCAATGTCATACTTTATGGGCATGCACTAATTAGGTCGGCATGCCCATAAAGTATGACATTGACTGGTACTGTCTGTACTACTAAAAAATTCAGGACTTAATAGGCGTGATTTTACTGACAGCTGTCGCAGAGATCAAGCTATCTTTTATGAACTATAGGTATTCTCCTATGAGAGATAGTCATACTTACCTCTATACTCCATGGTGAGATGGTTCTCCTTACCTCTACAATCCATAGTCTTATGGACTAGGTATACATTGGGCTTGGGTAGAAATAGCGAAAAATCAATATTTTCTCACAAAATGATCGATATATATCTTCGTTATTTATAAGCGCGATATATCAATATTCGATATTTATTTTAGAGTATCGAATTCGTGTCATCAATGTCGATATATTTTAAAATGCGGCTCTCGTTTAGTATTTAATATCACATGCTCCTCGCGCATTATTTATTTAAAAAACCCGTCACAACCTTCATTAAATCCAATATCACAGTAAGACCATAGACAAAACGAAAGCAAAAAGACGTGGTTGATACTTTAAAAAAGTGTATATAATACATGTGTATAAGATTTTTTAAAGTATCAACCATTTCCTATGTGAAAAATCTAAAAAAAAAGAAGGCAACAATGAGACAGCTTCTTGCAATTTGTGCAACAAGTCGTACTAAACGTGTAGTGATATTGAAATCACAATCAAGAAGTAAATAAGCAGACAACTAATCACGACGATATGACAACTTGAGATGATTAGTTAATAAAATTTAGTCATGAACCAATAATGAATAAAAGCTATGGTAATGACAAGTGCGATGTGAAAGGAGAACATATTTTTGTTTATCATTTATTACGTGAATAAATTTGTTATGTTACTTAACTTATTAATAAACAATATTTATTACAATGAAAAATTAAAAACTTAAACTAACAAACAATTCTATTCCCGCGGCGTATTGCAAGAAACCCCGGCTGATATTTTCTTGCCGAATGGCTGTACTAAGCCATTGGGCAAGAAAATAATTAGACCTCTTATCTTCAGTAATGACGACAAATCGCAGATAAACTTCCTTTAGACACTTTACCACGCGTGGACTCAACAGCAAATAGCTAAACTATATAGTCGTCTCTCAAAATAAATATTAATGTATATATTTACACAGTTCAGTCATCTCTAATTGGCATTAGAGATGGGGTGGCCCCCAGCCCTAAGTAAGGTACCTTAAAGGTAAGAGGCTACTAAATTATCTAAGCAGGGCATCCCATACCAGGGATTTAACTCTGTCCAAAAGAACCAAAGTCATATCATTGGGTCTCCTGCCATCCTTTTTAAATATGTTACAAGGCTACAAACATATTAGTTACTTAGAGACAAACGTCCTTCGAATAACGTCGTACAGAGAATCGTGACAAGATAACCTACCAGTATTTTACTTACGTAAATAACTTTGAAGTCAAATTTATTATTTTTAGAAAAGAAGAAATTAGTGTTGGGTGGAGGGAGGTTTACTTTTATGATTTACTTGTAGATTGCGTTGTATTAAATCGATTTCAAAACATCGCTAGACCGTATACCATTGATACCGATCTTCTTAAAATCGACTTGTAACGTGCATCCCTATTGGACCAGCGTTCCGTGACGTTGACTCTACAACCGCGACGTGTTTGACGTTTAGAGGAATTCGTATTTTTTTACCACTTCGTCCTCACTTTTTTACATACGTGTCAAGCAAACTTGTGCGCGTTCGGCCTTAGAGCCTCTAATTTTAGGAATAATACTGTGAGTATTTTAATAAATTGATCTATTTACCACCTTCTAACTGCTAACGATTAAATTTTTTATGTTATCAAATAGGAGTAATTGAAAACATAATATTTACCTTACGGAAAATCTAGAACATTACGATTGTAGATAATGTAACAGTAGATTTCTCTAATTTACCGTTTAAATTAATAGTTTCGCATGAACGTAAATTCGTTTTCCACATTATATATCTCATTAATACATTTCTTTCTTCAAACATGTGAAAAATTGGATTATACGTCTTATACGTGTTACCCATTTGTGTAAACATTTTGTTTCACTTTTTTTTTATAAATAGTTATGTTTCAACTTTACTTATAATACTTGCTTGGTGACTATTTTTAATACGTAGCCCAAGTATAACAAAATGAAATCTTAAGAATCTAAAAAAAAACACCTGTTTTTTATATAAAATTAGTTTTAGAATAGTGTAAATTGTTTGTTCATCAAACAATCATATTAAAGTGAAAGTTTAGTAAACAGCTGTTGTATAGGTAATAAGAAGTAACTATTTTAATATAAACTTAAGATTGGTAAAAACAACATTGAAAGGATCATCCAACTAAGGGTGGCTTACAAGTAATATGTTTATATGGGGGCTTAGTTAGTACTTGGCAATTTTGTTGCCATAAATGATCTCAATCTTAATTATGTATATGTTCCTAATTTCTGTATTTCACAGATATATTATAAAAAATAAGTAGTCAATATTTGCACATCATATCAAAAATTTTTAATATTTTTCTTTGCATTTATTGTTTGCTTCTTTGTTTAGTTTTCTATATGGAAGGACTCTTTTTTGGAGTCCATCTGGGTAGGTGTGCTTAATGCCTAATGGCAGTGGTTGCACTGCTGTGTTTCAGTCGAAATGGTAAAGGATGCCACTTTAATAACAGGTTTTGAAGCATTCCAACTTAGTCATCAGAAGTTACATCTCTGTAGTCTTCTTCTTATTGTAATATAGTAGGTTGTATTCAAAATTTTTGAAACTTTCCCTGTTAATAATCCGAGGAGTTTCTTTTTATTGTAAACTTTATAGCTTTAAAAAGGCATAATATCTAAAAATTTAATGTAGTTAAAGTATTAGAATTAAACATGTTACAGTCTAAATGTGCCCAATCAATTGAAGCCAATTTTGGTGAAGCACTTGTGATGTCTAAATTAGTAAATTTCCATCAAAACTTTTATTGGGTTAGGTGAAAACCCCAGGGTAGCCTGCGAAATTCAAATTTTCTTACATTTTTTGCAATTTGCAGGTCAGTGTGAGATTGTACATTAAAGGAAATATGATTCGCGACCATAACAAGTATGTGTTTACAGAATTATTATCAAAATTAAGATCACCAATTGAACTCTTTAAGTTAATATAACTCCCAAAGGAGTTATATTCAAAAATGAATGAGTTTTTTGGAAATGGCCATACAATCAAATTATATGAACTTAGAGGGTTTTATTGGTGATTTTAATGATAATAATTCTGTAAACACATAGTTTTTATGGTTGCAAATCATATTTTTTTAAACATACAATCTCATACTGGCCTGCAAATTGCAAAAAACATAAGAAAATTTGAATTTCGCAGACTACTCTGATGCATTAACATGGTTTAAGCAACGTGCTACTCTTTGGACTCTGCCTATCCTCTCAAGAATTACAGCTGCGACACTATAAGCGAATCTAATAAATAAAACTATGTTTTCAGGACAAATAAATAATCATCAAATAAAATGGCACCAAAGCAGAGAATGCGCATTGCTAACGAGATTGCCAGCAAGAACATCACGATGAGAGGCAATGTACCCAAAACCACTAAGGTAAATTCCTCTTTATTCTAATTAAGTCAACACAGCTACCATTCTGGGGAAAATTCTAATCTTAGCAATAAGTTATCATTCATTTGGTTGTACTGAGTCCCCATGTTTGTAGACTGCATTCTAACCTACACTGCCGTCATAATAGAGAAGAACGTAACTAACATAAACGTAAAATGGAGATAAAAAATAAATAGATGAATTTTTCTTTCAGACCCTGCTGCATCTAAAATATTTTAAAATGTATCAGTATGAAAATTGAAGTTGATAGTTAGAGACATGAAGATTTTAAAGACGAACTTTTTTTTTGTTTATGTATTTAAATAAAACGGATTTTCCTTTTCATTTTAGCTTAAAAAAAATCCTGGTAATGCAAAAACTTCGAAGGAAAGACCAAATAACCATTTGCGTCTTTCCAACCTAGTAAAAAATAAACTGCCATTCTTTTAACATTTTTACATATCTCGGAAAGTTAATTTGAAAGTAAATGGACGCAAATGGTCATTTACTACTTTTCTTCTTAGTAATTATGTAACAAAACTAGACACAAAAAAAGTAACAACCCGCATTACAGGGGTATCATACCAGACTTACTACGATAAAAGGTGGAAAAACTTAAGAGAGTGGTAACATTAGTGAGGTTATTTTTTAATATTAAATGCATTGTATTAGAATTATCTAAATATACTCAGTTACATTATGTAACACTCATAAAATCACTCTTTAAAATACACCTGTTCCAAGACGTGCTAAATAAGAATAATAGACAAAAAACAATTAAAATTTTGTTTATTAAGAAAATTAAAAAACTAAATATTTACGAATAGTTTCACATCAGGGTATGACTAACAATCACAAAACCAAAAACTTAAACACAAATTAGTTTCAAAACATTTAAACAAAGTAAATACCTCTAAAATTTTATAATTTACTTATTAATTATTTTCATATCATAGTTTTATTGTCATTGCAACAAATAAATCAAAACTAATAGTTTCCCTTCAGTGTTTTTCTAAATTACCTTAAATTTTGAGTAATTTCAATTACATGATTAAAATATACTAAAAGCTATATCAGTCTAAAATTTGCTTTCACAGCATCAAAACCATAATTATACCAATAAAACTTAACTGTCACTTTTTCGTACATTTTTGAATGTGCAACGAGTGAATTCAAATTATTCTTAAATTTCTTTTAAGCAGGGTTAAATTAAATTACTATATTTAATATTTGAGCAACAATCACTTTTGTAGACATCTAAAAATGACAAGAATACAAAGGTAATTTATCCTTAATAACTAAAAACAGACTAAAGGCCTTTTTATTTCTCTCTACCACATACGTAGTAATTCTGTCAGCTTCTTTCTTGTAATAAATACAATAGAATAGAAGTATCACAGATATTTATCACTTAAAGCTAAACTCAGATTGAAGCTACCCTTGGCCTTTTTGAAATGTGAGATCAAAATACCCTTAAATATAAAAATAAAAAGAAGATTTGTACGTTCAGTCTTTATAATTCCGGCATGAGTGGCCCTAATTCCCTAATTATTTTCATTTTTCGTTCAGATGTAATACCTCTGAAAGTAAAATTTTGTTTGGGAGCAGGTATTAAGGAATCCAGTGAATGTTCATCACCATCGAAATTTGTTTCATAAAAAGCTTGTATTGATAACCTCTGCGAAAAGTAATTTGGCACATATCATTTAAATATGCTCGTGGATTCGAGTTTTGTAACTTGTACCCAGAAGAGCAGTCTTCAAATTTATAAAAATCCTCCACATTAATTTTTTTTACTGTAATAGATTTATAGTTAGTGCTTAAAACAGCTTGATAAAAGTCATAAATCTCTTTCTCTTTCTTATAGTTCCTTTTTTAGTATATAATAAATCATTTTCTTCCTGCTCTGGCGAGTCTGGGATTATCACATTTTGACTTATCAATAAATTCTTCCTGAGAATCTGTATCGGAATCGGAGCGGTTTCTTTTGTAATCGGTAGGCAGTATATAATCTTTGTCTTTGACAGAATCGTCAGAGTCAAGAATATATTGATCTGAAATTATTGGGAATAATTTAGGAGATTCCTCCTCACAATAATAATTAAGCTCAGATGTCTTTAATTCTCTACTAATCTTTTTATGCAATAATAAATTTTCTTCGTTTTCGATAGTCTCTTCAGCTGTTGGAAATTTACTTAAATCATCTTGAACAATGTTACTGGTCGGTAAAAGCAACTCTGAATCTCTGACATTTTCGTTCTGCATCTGACTCAACAGTATCAATTCATCATCTGATTTTTCTACTTCAGTTTCCGCTGAATTTAGCGGATTTGAATCTGGACCCTGTATTACATTAGTTGCCATATTTAATAGTTTTAAAGATCTCCCTTTCTTCATTTTAGAAATCTGAAAATAATATAAATGTAGAATAATTAAAAATTGGTAGATAGTTTTTTTGGTAAAGTTACACAGACAAAAATTCTTAAAACTATAGATTAAACCTATGTATCGATAATAATGACTATTTCAATAGGATTTTCCAAAAAATATTTAATGTACAGATTCGACTCAGTTTCAATATATAATTTTTATAATAAAAACTAATAAATGGAGACTTTACAAAATATGTTCAATACGTTTAACATTCTTACCTTCTTTCGCAACGAAACGTGACGTGACGTGACCACACTCTCGAACGATTTGGGCGCAACTGACGAAAAGAAACATTCCTGCACTTCCCCCGTCTAACCGCCATGATGTACCCGAATACTTAATAGAAAATACGCAAGTGGCCACTTCTGTCTGTTCAACTTAGATGTTAAATAAATAATATAATCTCAAGTCTATAAAAAAAGTCGGAACGTCATTTACGTCTTTTTAATTACAAAGTAATTTAATCATTGATGCTATTTTAAAAAACGCGACGTCACTTGCGCCTAACCTATTATGTTAATCACTGTGAGTACTAAGATGATTGGACGTAAGAAACCGAAAGCGTCTTTTTATTTTAAAACTATTAACTTATGTCTTTTCATTTAAGTAATCGATGCAAATATTGTTAAAGATGACAGAGCAACTGGTTAAATAAGTCTTTTCTGTTATGTTGAATTTGAATACTTCTTTTCTACTTAAAAATATCATTTTTGACCAGCAGTTACGTCCAAAACTCTTACGGTATTTTCTAAAATATTGATATTTTAGAGAATTAAAAAAAATTGAGTAGATGCGCCGTTTTATCCTGAGTCGAATGGTATATTTAACTCATTTTGTCAACAATTGTTAGATGCGCCCTTTTTTCTTATGACGGCAGTACATTAGACCTTGTTGCTTGATCATAATATTACTCATGAATAAATTAGGTTTATGGAATGCTTTTATATTTATAAATGTATTAGGCTTGGTAACTCTATTTCCTGCACAGTTAATAGCTTCTGCATATTCAAAAAAGTTTTACTTATTAGAAGCTAGATATATAATAGAACAGATATATAGGACAATATATAAATACGCCTCGTACCAGTAGGCGTAGTGTAGGGCGACCCCCCACTAGATGGAGTGACGGCCTGGTAAGACATGCAGGAAGTCGATGGATGCAGGTGGATCAGGACCGTGCTTTGTGGCATTGCTTGGGGGAGGCCTATGTTCAGCAGTGGACTTGTGAAGGGCTGTAATGATGATGATGATGTTAGGACAATAAAGCTAAAAATTAAATTACCGATCCTCTTGCTAAGCAAGGCAACTTTGACAAATAGGTATCCCCGTCTATATTCAACAGTCACTCTTGATAGGTAGTAATCGTAAATAAATAAATAAGTGCTGCTTGATTAAAATCAACACAGCTACCATGCTGCCGATTCTAAGTTTGACCATAGTAGTACATTCCTTATGTATTGACACATTTCCTGTACATATTTTTTAATTATTTCATACATATTGTGTAGGTTTCTTCACTAACTTCTTTAATGTTAATATGTAAAAACATACTGTCTGCATGGTGCAATAAATTTAATATAAGATGATAACTCTTCCATTTATTCTTTACATGGTAGAGCCATGCTGCATATATATTATAGTTGTAGCACGAATGGGTCAGCTCGACCGGGGTAGAGGACCATGCTCTCACAGAATATCAGCGTGAAATAGGAGCTTGATGCTACTGTGTTTCGTATGGTGAATGTAGAGAACTGGGGAATATATAGGCTGTAACTTTACTTTTTGAATATGAATAGCTATCCTCCTCAAATCTGCTCTTCTGATTACCGATTATTAGGTATAATTTGTTTCCAAAAACAAAACAAACAATACCATAAACTTTTAATTTCACCTGATGGCAATTTGCAGATGCATTGTCAAAGCATCCGCAAATTGATTTGTTATCGAAGATAAATGTAGATGTTTGTGGGCCACAGCATCCCCTTACCATCAGATGGACTGTGTGGTTTGACACCCTGATACTGTAAAAAAAGATTGACCATCTTATATGAGCTCTTTTTTAGTAATAAAATAAATGTGTTTTATTATTAATAATAATTTAAATTAAGATTCCTTTTAGCTGCTGAAAAGTAATATTTGTTATCATTACAGCCTATTAAAAGTCAACTGTTAAACATAAGCCTCCATAGAACACACACTTCAAAATAGGGGATATTTGCCATAGTTACCATGCTTGTCTGGCTGGATTGCAACCTCATCTTTTATTTACTTTTTGTTATAAAAGAGATACTTCTCTGCCCCTCTCCTGGTTTAATTCCCTTTGTTCCTACAACAGCCACTAGATAAGATGAGGTATCTATTGGATATATAATTAAATAATTGTTATTTAAGTATATAAAATTATAATTTAACAATATGTTATTTATTTTGTATTGCTTGTTATTATTTAATTTTGCAAGGTTGAAATGTATATGATAAGCTAAGTTATCTCGAGTTATCAACTTAATCACTCTGTAGCCTACTGAAATAGTAAATCTTATCGTTGCTCATTGCTAAAAATTAAAACAAACACCCAAATATGTATATAATTAATTAGTAAACATTTTATTATTTATAAATGGTTTGGTGGCGGATTTCTCTGCATTTATGCTGAAATGAAAGGCTTGTTACCCGCGTAGCGTTGCTAGGTGTCCGGATAAAGTCAGACACAGTCAGGCGTTTTGGTTGCATGTCCGGCCAAATTAGAAGTTGTCCAGCTCGTCTGCCTTTTGTGGGGCAATTTGACCATTTTTTACAATTTTCATGTACTTACATAATATTGCAATTATTTAAATAAATATTGTAACAAATATTGAGTGATTAATAATAAAAAAGTCTGATTTATTCAATTTTATTGTTATATCATTGGAATTTAAGATTTTATGGTAAATAATTAAAATCATTGTTTTACTTAAAAAAAAATGTCATGTTATACTCGGTCATATTATAGTCGGTCCAGCTTTTCAGTTTTAAGACTTGGCAATCCTATGCCTGGGCAATAATATACATAAACACTATTTTTGTAACTACTTCGCAGGTATATTGTCAAAGCCTTGATATTACAATTTCACTAGCGATGTTATAATTGAATGGTAGATTATCATCACTCGACCTCATTTCTTACAATTTAAAAATGTAATTTTATACTTTCGCGGTCCCCTCGTTTTTTGGTCTAGAAAATAGAAAAATCATCCGATTTCTATGATTTATTTTAAATCTTCCTTTTTATGGCGGATTTATGAAAAAAAAATATGGAAAATAGCTCACTTAAAGATTTCATATAGTTTTATGACTTTAAATGTGATCATAAACGCGCTTCTTCGACTCTATCTTTGGAGAGTAGTATATTCGTTGAGCGAATAGTTCGGAAACTACGCCGCCACTGGCCAGTGCCATCCGAATTTGACCGAAACGATCGCTAATGACGCATGTTCATATACAGGGTTATTTTTCAAAGATTAGCCAAATTTAAACGTACGTTCAAATATATAAATAATGATTTACCGTTATTGCAGGTTTTGAAAATACGAGTAAATAAGGCTTTTACTTTTAATTGATATTGTCCCAAATTGAATGTGATTTGTCTAACGATCGACACTTACGAATGTGTGCTTGCGCAGTAAAATCATTTAAAATAATGCATTACTAGGTACGCATTTTGAATTTAAAAGGTCAAAAACAGAATGTTTGAATTATTTTTAAAATAATATTTTTTCACCATTTGCCTATATTACTTATTCTGAACAAATAAATCGCCGTCATTTTTGTACTGTGAGCACTAACGCTTGTGAGGCGAGGTTATGTGCTCTCAGTACTTTGATCACGTGATCAAAAAACAACATTAACAGCTTCCACGAATGATTGTTATTATTTTATAAATTTTCATTCAAATAAACTTGGACATAAGGGTTTAAAGGCAACAAACAACATTCAAATAATAATTTTTGCTGTTAAACAGAAAATACATGATAAATATTTTCATTTGAAAGCAGTGTCGAAAAATGGTCATGACAGTATACTGGACTGCGTTGCGTTTTAAATAGTAACCAGTATAGTAAACTAAAATGGAAAGGCTTCACCATATACTGAATTGACGTCACACCTTCCGGTGATCACAGTTAATATCGGAACACACCACTAATATCTTTATAGTATTCTCTACCAGTCAACCCAGTGTTAAAAAACCTGTTAAAAATAACTCAAACGTAATATGTAAACAAGTATAAATATAAGCGCGTACATACTTACATACATACAAAAAATCAGATGTTGTTTTCCTGTAGATAGTTGCCGAACTAGTTTTTTGAATGTATGCTTACTAGGTTTATATACTATTTACAATAATTTGGCAAAGAATGTTGCTATATGGTTACATTTGTTTCAGGATAAAGATGACCAATATCCGGTTGCACCTTGGTTACTAGCCCTGTTTATCTTCGTCGTGTGTGGTTCTGCGGTGTTTCAAATCATTCAATCCATCAGGCTCGCCTAGACCCTCTGTGATGCCTTCCGACTGATAATTTAACAACAGTGCAATGACGGCAAGGTGCTTGTGGCATGCTCTTTTAATTTCATCTTTATTTGATACTAAATAAGGTTATAAATTGAGTGGCAGTGTACACGTCATTAACACCAGAACCCTTATGTCATTCTTATTTTACAATGTTTACTTTTGTTGGTTCTGCAATTAATAAATCAATTTCTGATAACGATATTGCACATTGCCACTTTATTTGTAATCTCTTTTAATAAATTTAAGAATGTTACCAATAAGTAAACTATTCATTCCTATCGAAAAAAGACACAACCTAGTGTCAGTTTAATATTTTTAACTTATTAGTTCTATCTTTTATTAGGTGTGATATATTTCCCATGCCACACGTTCCTTAGAAAAGTGTGTTCGGATGGGATCATATAGGAAAATATTTTTAGGCCCTTCTGTTCACATATATATACCTGCAAATTCTATAGCTCTCATAGTTTTCATCTTCCTCTAGATGCAGGTAGTTAAACATTTATAATCTCAATGTTAACAACGTAATTGTATGTACTATATTCTTGTATATTGTAAAATAAAATTGAAAATTTAACGTTAAACTAGTAATCATGAATTTAGATTATTTCTGATAGAAAATTCCAGTGCATTCACTATTTTTATTTGTGACCGAGTGTAAGACGCACAAAGTGACTACATAACTTTGTGTCCTGCAAAGTTGTGTTGGTATGTTATATTATTCGATTTTTGTTCATTATTAATTTTATGAATGAAATTATTATTTTTTTTAATCCGTGCCACTGAAATTATTTGTCGGTTCTATTTTTTAATTTGAAATGTAATTTATTTGATTAAATGAAGTATATTTGTCAATCATTGTTTTAATTTAAGAACTTGTTTTGTAATTACCCTATATATAATTAGCAATTGCTACAAACATATTTGCAAATAAGATTCACGATTAATTAATTACATCTTATCAATAGTCCATTGCTGAACGTAGTTCTCTTCCATAGATTACCATAGACGAGAAATATTTGCCATAGTTGCCACGTTTGGCCGACGAATTGGCAAGTTTCATTTAAAGAAGTTTTCTTCTTCTTCACAACTTCCTTGTGGAATCGTCTACCACCAGAGATTTTCCCGGACCAATACGACTTAGGGACCTTCAAGAAAAGAAGGCCTGTAATGCATCTTCAATTCCACTGGTATTGCAGTTTTCATGGGCGGCGGTAATCACTTACCATCAGGTGAGCCATATGCTCGTTTGTCCCCTCTACTATCAAAATAAAAGAACGCAGTTTTTTGTTATTTTGAGTTGTTATTATGAAGATGTTACTGCCAATCAGTTTCAGTTTCCCGCCGTCGCCTATTACGGCACTCAAGTAACATGAGATAGTGGATTCTTTTGTGCCACTATTACACAACACTAAAATTAAATTAATATTACATTTACAAAATTTCTAACAAACTGTTTCTTAAAACTGTGCACAGGAGTTTCTGCCGATACTTTAGATTTCATATTATGATGTATCTTACGGCACGATAAAACAAAAGTCAACTAGATACTTGAACCTGTTTTATTATGCTTATATATGATTATAATCTTTAACTTCAGTTGTCTCTTCATTCAAATACAGGATTTTACGTGTAAATGCAGTCGTCCTTTCTTATCTAAAGTAACGCGCAGTTATATTCCACTTCTGATTCTTTCCGGCTCCGGTGTACAGTAATGCAAACAAAAATGGTAGTAGTCAATTATATGGTACGTTAAAACTACAAGAAAACTAAATTTTTATTTAATTTTTCAAGACTCGAATCGCAAAAAACTAGTTAAACGATTTTAAAATTGAGTAATTGGCAACATCATAGTATAATTTTAATTTGGTAATAATTTTTATATTAATTCGTGCTGTCTCAAAACGAAATAAGACATGGTGAAAAAAAAAGAAAAAAAGAGTTGTAGGTACCTATTAAAATATAAAAATATGGACATTATTTAGTTTACAGGTTAATAAACTCTGTAAACTAGGTGGTCGTTTCCAAGCTGTTACTTAAATAAGTTTTGTAGTTTGTGTATCCTATGTATAATATATAACATATACTTTGAAATAAAAAGTCCAGGGTTTCGTGCTGGTTCTTTCTAAGGCAGAGATTTTTTCCTAACCAAAAAGTAAAAAAATAACGAGAATGACTTGTAATCTAAATAAAAAGTATTCTATTCTAATCTAATACGGCCACGTGCTAGGGAAATAATGTTGTGTGGCCAGTGGCCCGCTCAAAAGCATAAGTAATAAATTTGGGCCATAATCAAGGAGGACATCCACGACTTTTTCTGCCACCAGGGCGGCGTCACTTAAAATGACTAGTAATCACGGAGCAAATACAAAGCAAAATTAAAAAAAAAATGTTAATAATGTGCAAAAAATTAAAGAATTTATTCTTTAATTATACATTTAAATACAGGTTTATAAACCATGGAGGCATTGTTTTGTCTGTTAATATGTAGGCACGTCTATAAAATACTGGTTAGGTTAAGAGTAGGGAGATCTTATTCTAGCAAAGCGTCTTATCCATAGATTACTGTGTACTAGAGTCGTATCGTCAGCAACATGGCAACCGTTGTTGTTTATACGATTTTTGAGAAAACATTACCGGGAAGCGTAAAGCGTACCATATATTGAGATGAATTGCTAACGATCTGCTTAATGTATTTTCTTGGGTTATGTTGTAACGAACGCATAGGTAGTAGGTATCATGAATGCATCTGTAGATGATCCCCTTTCGCCTATAAATATAATACTCTATAAACTGATAAACTTATATTTCGTAAATTATTTTCGTATATAATATTGTAGTCTGCTTATATTTAAAACTAAATTATAAATTGAAATTGTGTAACAAAAACTTCACCTCAGTGTAAACTAGCGCCATCGGGCGAGCGTATGATTATTAGCCCTCATTGAAAAATGAAGAAAAATGTGATTCATTTACGCCTAACAGATGGCGCTGGTTTCATAAGTACGTAAAACTCTTCAAAATTTCAAAGTAGTATTCACTGATTCTTCACTAAGAACAAAGACCTATATAACCACAAGAATTATATTGCTTTGCAGTTTCGGAGATTTAATTTTGAACAAACGATCATTTACATTTTACAGTAATAACGCCATCTGTCGCAAACCAAACGTCTTTGGTTACCTTGTCATATTCTACATAATGATTCTACAGCTCTGTCTCGCTAGCAACGCAAGGTTAAGAATTTGCATTTAGAAAAAAACAAAGTACATACTTAATTATCAAATTAATTCTATACATAATTTTTATTCTATTCTGATTTTAATAAGACCCGCTTTGTTCTGAATAACGACTTTATTTTTATTAGGGGCGCGTTGTTATTGCCTATACTTGCAGCACTTAATTCCTTGCTAATATCTAATATTTATCGTATAATATCTATTATCGTCACTGCTTTGCTAGCGTTACGTTTTGGGAGCAACGTAAATTTCAGTAGTTCGTTGCGGTGAAAATTTTAGTGCACCTAATTTTTTAGCTTGGCATCTAAAAAGCCACTTATTTCGGCTTTTCTAAATGCAAATTCCTGTCTTAGTGTTTTCGGCGAGACACAACTGAATTCTACTACATAAAGAAAATCTAAATCCCAAATTGACTAATATTTTTAAATGAAGGAGTACCTATAAGTTAAAGAATTTAGCTTTATTGTGGTGGCTACGTACATTACGAAAGGGTTGTCATAGACAATATGCTCGTTAATCACTTTTACTCCTATTAGAATATTGCTTCATAACATCTACTGGATTTCTCCTGGAATTCGGACCCGAGACGTTTTGGACTGGTACTCTTAACTACGAAGTGAAGCGATCGTCAGTAGACCGGGCCAACTTTATGCTACGTTCTGAAATTTCATGTAAACAGTGCAACAGACGAGCAATATGAATGAAATGAATGTATTAATGTTGTAAACAGTATTGTAAACAGCAACAACTTACAATATAATACTCTAGCCTATCATAATGAATGTAATGAATATTAAACATTATTAAAGACTAGTAGCAGATTTAAAACAAATAACATTTGACAAACAAAATTGTATTTTTATAAACCTAAGCATACCAATGCAATACTTCAAGACACAGTGAGTTCATTCTGCGTAGATCGGACCATAATTAATAATAATTAAAAAGCTGAAGGTGCTCCGGGTTAACATTGACATCGGGACGTCAGTCACCTCAGTCTCCCCATAGTATCCTAGTCTGTAGTCCCCCGTGACCATGGGTACTGGAAAGCACCCGAAACATATAAGAAATCATCGTGTACCTAAATATTGTTAAACCACCATCTTTTCAGACGTTCAAATGCTATTTGATCACATTATGACTGAAATGAAACTGGATAATAACAAAATAGATATATTGTTACACATTCCGGAATAAAAGCAACAGTCTTCTGTATGAGCGTTCGGAGGCGACATCAAACCAGCAAAATTGAAGCAGGCAAGAAGTGTGACCAAAAAATGATTATGTTTTCTCTCAGACGGGCGCTGTCTGCACGATCCCACTTGAGAATGAAAATAAAGTCAATGCTGAGTGATGCACCATCAATTGTTTGCCCGGAGTGTAAAAAAAGTGAGGGAAAACAACCAAGAAGTCGCATCGTATTGCACCATGACAATGGTTCGGCGCGCACCGCAAAGAAGACAGTAATTTTTAGCTTCTGAAAAGGTTGAGCTAGTGACCCATCACCGCACATAGTCGTCACCTTACATCATTCAATTTCTTCATTTTCCCAACAATCAAAAATTTGATGATACGTTTGACATTTACACAGTATATAGTAAATTTCCGTCTTTTTCTTTAACCCGTGTTCGATCTCCGCCAACCAATGAAATTGTTGATTGCAATTTTAAGTGTTGATTTATCACGTGCTCGACGGTGACGGAAAAAATCGTGAGGAAACCTGCATGTCTGAGCAATAAGAAATATTTAATACTAAGACATGCGAAGTTCGCCAATACGCATAGGGGCAGCGCGACGGACATTTCCTTTGTCTAAAACACTCTCAGAAATAAGAGGAGCCCTGTGCCCAGCAGTGGGACGGATATATAAGAGGCCGTGATAGCTTTCAACCAGCACGTGAAAAAAATGCCTACAGACCAAGGGTCTCTATGTTTTCAAAAATATTTTCGTCCCTAGGTTTGTATGAATGAAAAAGTGTTAAAATATAATAAAGAATACTTTGAAAAACAGCAAATATATCAGTTTACTTTCAGTGTATCCCACTCTGGGGCTTAACGCTCGGCGTAAATTCACAGTACGCTGGAAATCTGGGTTAGATCCCCGCCGGAACCAATGATTGTCAATTTCAGTTTTGTGTTGATGTTTTCCTTCAGTGTCACGTGATAAACGTGATGCTGAAAGAAAATATTTTGAGGGTACGTGAAGTCTGATAACATGCACTGGAGCAATGCGAAGTAAATGCGCTATAGATCTATACTCTCACCTCACCCTCTCAGAGATGGAAGGACACATGTGCAGTTATATTATAGTTGCAGCAAGAATGGATTGGCTCGTCCGGGGAAGGACCACGCCCTCACAGAATACTAGCGTCAAATAGCAGCTGTGTGCTGTTGTGTTTCGTATGGCGAGTGTAAAGAACCGGAGACACTTTACTGAAAACGAGGCATATCATCTTAGACCTCACGGGTGACAACGCATCTACATTTTGATTCTTAGTCGAGGATAGATGTAGATGTTTATGAACCGCAGCATCTACTTGCCATCGGGTGGACTGTGTGCTCGTTTGCCACCCTTATTCTATAAAAAAATGTTGTAACTTTACTTTTTATTTTTACTTCATCTTTAATTTTTAAATTTGATATTTAAACTGTTGGATGCTGGCTTTTTCAAACTGCACCAGCTGGTAACGTTGTGTAAGGTCCATACTCACCGTCTTTGGCAGACCCATTCGATAGTCTAGCATTTGTAATGTTGCTCCCACGACATAGGCCTGTGTGAGATTTGGGTCCAGCATTATAGAATGATTATACCGCTGTTGGTCGGTCCGTAGAGGCCCTTTCTTTATTTTTTATTAATTATGAGTTTACCACGTGTAGTGAGAATCACATGTGGAAAAGAAAGCCGAATAAGTATTCGAGGCCCTAGAGCAACAAAGAAACCCCCCCCCCACCCGAACGAGTTCCTCGAGTTCCGGAGCGATCCTCAACGTCCTCTCACCTTACCACTGCAGTCGAGGTGGAGTGGCGGAGGAAGAGGACTTGGTATGACCATGCACCTACTCGCCCTATCCTCTGCGACTCTGACAGGCCACACCGTTGATGCGGTGGTGGTGGGGCTGTGCCGGGGGAGAGAAGTGTCGGTATTGCAAGGCGCCGCTCTGTCTACCCTCCGCAGCCGAATCTTGGTTAGCGGCGGAGCCATAGATAAGATCCGCCGCTGGGGTCAGGAAAGCGGGTGCTTTCGAGTGTTCGTTTTTCCTGGCCCCATGGCCTCCGCTTATCGGGATCGAGGGAGTTCTTTGCGCAGGTAGATTTGTGGCTGCGGAAGAGGACGCGCCTTATTTTTCCTAGTGTGCCTTACCTGAGAATCAAGGGGGGAGGAGTAATCTTCCCCCGAGGAGGGGCTGCCATGGGGTGGCCGGCGCTGGAGGGGACACGGACGTATAGGAAAGCTTTCCCGTGACGCTGCCAATATGCGGCGAAGGTGGATCATCATAGAGTTTTAGCCGCTGCGAGTCTGACATAACCCGTCCTTGCCCCCGCGGAGGCATTTCCCCATGTTAATAAAGAGCAACAAAGAAGTGGAGGTCCCGATTTTCAAGCTACCTAATTTTTATTTCAAAACAGCGCTTCGCATGTGTATGATCAATAATTACTGAATTTATTACATTTGGTTCGTTAGCCAGTATTAATATTAAAAAATATTAGGTGTAGACTAAAGATTGTTTTAATAAAGAAGTAGCGGGAAAAATATGCGAATTAAAAGTTAAAAAAGACTAAAGAAAGAAAAGTTAGACAGCAAATCTTTGGGTGTGTTGCCATATACACTGTGACCACTGTAAGGTGTGACGTAAATTCAGTATACTGCGAAGGTTCCTTTTTAGTTTGCTATACTTGTTACTGTTTAAAACGGAAGCAGTCCAGTATACTATCATCCCTATTTTTTACACTGTTTTCAAATTAAAATATTTATCATGTATACGTATTCTGTTCAACAAGAAAAACTATTATTTAAACGTTGTTGCTTTTAAAACTTAATGCTCGAGTTTATTTGAATAACAATATTAATTAATAATAATAACAATCACTCGTGGAAGCTGTTACGGCCTGGCCATGGGGAACGGCGGCGCGAACGGCGAGGCGATAATTCGCGCGGCGCGATTTGAGGGCGACGGGAAGTCACGTTTTTCGCCGCGACCAGATAGGCCGAGAGTGAAATGTCTTTATCAAAGTTATCTTGATATTGCTTAGAAAGTAATTGTTTTTTGATTCAAGACATAATATTTGGAAAAGATTGCGGAGTACATGATTTGAATAGGAATATGGTTATAGATTGAGAATTCCACAACAAATAGAATGAATCTAGAAAAAAATTTTGAGTAAATACCAGAATGAGTGTCGAAACCTGCGATTATATTCTTGTTAATATTCAACCAGGATTGGAGATAAAAGTCAATGCGGATAGAATTTTAAGTTGTTTTTGTCGCCCACGCGGAAAAAATAAAATAGTTCTTATTCGCCTGGTATGTTTAAATTTTCGCGGTCTTCGCGGTAAATTTGGTCGCGTCGCCACTCGACGCTACGCGTGGCTTGCTCCATACACTTCTACACATTTGTTTTAGTCGCTAGACGCCTCGACATTAGCGCCGCGCGAATTTTCGCTACGGCGAATGTCCCGTGGCCAGGCTGTTAAATCTCCAGGTGCTGTTATGTTTTTTGATCACGTTATTCATGATTCACGCTGTTTCATCACCTTACCTCACAAGCGCCAGTGCTCACAGTACAAATATGGCGGCGATTTATGACATCATATTTCATCATACTTTCCAAGGGTACTGCGGCAGTTAACTGGCAGTCCATAACGGAACGAATTTTTCACCAGTGAGAGCACTGAGCAGTGCTCGCTTTGTATATTGGACCACGGTCTTTATTTTGTGAAAACTGGCGCTGCGGTAAAAGTACTTAGTTTATGACGATGACGAAGATTCTTCTTTGAATCTAAAACTATAAATAGATTTATAAGAGCCTCTGTTGCCCTCCAGTAAATAACTACTCTCATACACCCCCATTAACCAATTCTTGAATACAAGTAAGAGTATATTATATATTGACTCTGTGTCTTTCTTTCATCTAAGTACTTAGACCAGAAAATACAAAAACCACTTCATTGTATCGTTTATTTTGCTTTCTCACAAGTTATCTCTTTATAGCTATGTCCACACTGTGCCCTTTTTTGTTCATAAGGGCATGTGAGGCATGCCCTTGACGCATGCACTATGACAGTTGAAAGCGTAGCGTGCGCTGTGATACTCGTCTTTCCGCATTGGGTGGATTTCTGTGCCCCAAAGAGTTCAACAACAAGACGGCAGAAGGAAAAAAGAAATGACATTGAAGGTTATTAAAGACTACAGATGTTTTCCACAAATTTGGGATCCGAAGAAACGATGGTTTGCAAGTTTTGGCTACTGAATATAATTTGGACATCGATGAAGTCAAAAAGTGAGAATCATATAACTCATCGAATCCGGCGCCACTCATTTTCTTGATGGCTTTCTGATGCTCTATGGAAAAATATGAGTGAAGGCTTATTTTTTTAACTCTGAAAACTTTCGCTTGATTCATTTTTTTCTGGAATTTCTTATAACCAAGTAAAGTGCACATATTCCACCACGTAAAATGTTCTCATCGCACATGTTTTAACAAGCTGACAGAAACTCAAATGACTACGTTGGCGTCGCGTTCGTTGACGCATTCAATTATTGAATGCGCCAAACGAAAGTTGAATAGAAAGATGACGACGAAAGTGGAAGATGAAAGGGCATAGTGTGGACATACCTTATTATCAAGTTACTGAAAACTTCAGACTTATTCATATTCTATTCAATTGTTTTTATATATAATACAAAATTACATCTATATATAATACAAATTTACATAATTGTCATGAGATATGTGTTGCTTAATAATATAAATTACCTATTACACCAAATTTATTTTTTCATAATATAATAATCACAATAAGTGTATAAAATAAAATATGTCTGTAAATATAGCAAGCGGCACGGTTGTTTTCTTAAACATTTGTGGAAAACGAACTTATTGCAGCCTACGTCAGCTAAAGAAGAGTAAAGATGCGTTGTCACCTCAGAGGACAGATGGAGGCCTCACAGGTGCTTCAACATGTGCAGCAAATTGTATGGCGAAGTGCGGAAGCAACTACAATCTCGTTCGTTCGTTCGTAGAAATTCAGTAATTTGTGTTGGTGCAAACAAGCTTAAGAACACAGCCGCGTAATTTGTTAAAAAAATAATCAATCCAAACTAATCCTACCAAAACTATTCTGCATTTAAAAATCGTGCCGACTTTTAAATAGAAAAACAAAGATTTAAATAAGTGGTACAAGTTAAAAACATTTTTTTACGGATTACAAAATACAATTTTTCATTTAAACATATAATGTATACTTATGACAAAGGTTACGCAGTTACTTTTCATACAACCTATTCACCACTCGGAAGTAACCTATGTAGTGGTACTGAACGTAAAAATTCACCAAGTTGGTACTAAACAAAATAAAAAATGTCAGTTACGGCCTGATTCCATAATTTGTCAGTTATAGAATCCAACGTTTAAATTGATCACGAAAGCCTGTTCATAACATATGCTAAATTATGTACATACTTTTTACGAGTATCTACTATTAAAAGAAAGATTTCTTTTCGAAATTATCAGATCTTAACCACTTAATAATTGTGTGGCGAACAGAAATTTCCCGTACTTTTGACAAAAGCCGGTGACGAAAAATAAATTTCGGACCGACAATTGTGTATATCACCAATCAAAATCATAGAATGAGGATTTTTGGGTAGATACTAGAAAATAGACCGAAACTTATTTTCAAAATGGAAAAACCTCCATGAAAACCAGTTTCATTTTCTTAATGGGTTCCACATCTGTCATGGGAACAAGCCGCTAGACTCAAACTTTCAAAACTATTAAATACATAAGTATGTTGTAAATGTATCTTTTACTTTACGGCTTTACGCGGGTGTAACAGGTATAATATCTTATTATATTAGCACCTCAATATAGCATCAATTATTGTGGTTTAATTGTACTAAGATTTTGTGAATAGCATGCAAAAATGAATAGTATGCTTCTCATCATCACCGGCAGCTTAATTGAGATCCATTTTGAAAGGCGGTCTCTCATAGTTGCGAGATTTTATAATAATGGCCAGTATCGTTGGAAAGTAATAGGTGATAACAGTATTAGTTTGCTGTTTTAGATACTGCTCTATGTTGTTGATATGAATGTTGAAGATACGGCATATATGAAAAATAAATACTTCCGCCTTCACATTCAACCGGAGCTATAAGGACAAGGCATTTTTCTTTTTAGGATTTTCGTAAGCTGCCCAGCCCACATAATGCGCCCATTACTCAGAAATTAATGTACAATGTTTTTTCGATTTTTATAATTTTTTTTTAAATATTTTTTGTTTCTCTATTACTGTGCATAAATGTGACATTTCATTGATTGGAATGAGCGTTAAGAGAATTTCAATGACATTAAATAAATTTGAAATGTTACATTATGTAATTAATGTTATATCACAATTACAGTGATTAAGTATTCATATAACAACAATATTAAGTTGTTGTAGGACGGTTATTGTAACGCATATCATTGGTAACCATTTTTATTAATTTAATATGTGTACTCAAATTCATATTTAAGTGATTACCTGAGGTACATTGTAAGCTGAAACTTAATGACTTGCTAACATAAAATGATGCATTTATAAACATGGTGATTGTGATGATACACTTTGTGTTACACACAATAATTTTACCTAGAGTATTGTCACCGTAAATAAAAAAATGAGCAATATTCGTCGTAATATTTTGTGGATTATTGTTTAATCTAATCAAAATTTACGTGGAACATAAAATGACGTGAATAATAACTTATAGTAAAAAGTAAATATGTAGGTGACATAAAAAATTGTGAGTTTTATGACTATTCATATTGATTTGTGACTAAAGATAATTAAATTACAGCTAATTTATTTTAAAGTATCATAAATGGCCTCGTTGGGATATGTACCATTCAAATGGATACTGTTGCTAAAACTTAACGAATTATCTTTTATTAGACGGACCTCATTTATTTCTAGGCTATTTTCCTGGTTTTCTAATGGATAATCTTCCATATTGCTTGTTATTTCTAATCTTATGGCGTGATTTTTTGGATCTGAATGGCAAGGTGCTTTTTCACGTTCCCAGGAATCAATAGCTATAGAAACATCATTCTTACTTGCCACGTCATCGGATTCACTAGATGCAACACTTGAATTATCCAATTCAAAATCTGTAGTCTTTTCTATAACAACTACTTCGATGTGCCTAAAAGGATTTTCTTGATTTTCTATCATCTGCCTTGCCCTTTCATCATTGCGTATAATTACTTCTTTTTTAACGTTACAAATGACAGGATCTGTGGCTAAGATATCAATGCCGTTATCATAGTTTTCTTCTTCTTTCGGTTTATTCGCATTGGGTGTACAAATTTCTGCATAAATATTGTCAGAACTTGAATCTGATTCAACATTTTCTTCTTCATCATTCACAGCATCTGCAACCTGACCATACGGTAAATCTTCTATAACCGGCAATTTCCTCTTTTGTATTGATGCTATAGACCGCCTTATTTTTATTTGTCTTTGAGGTTCTTCTGATATGTCCAAAGGTGTAACTTCATCTTCATTTTCGGACTTTGGTGTAGGGGCTCTTGGTTTATCTATTTTTCTTCTAAAATTGACAAGCTTTTCGCTATCATTAGAGCGTTCAGTTTTTGTCGGCATGCTGTTGCTATTGCTTCCTTCCTTCTTTTCATTTGGCTTTTTAGGATGAAGCAAGTTAGAGGTAGACTTGCTAAGAACTCTTTTGGTTTTGACATGAAATTCTGAACACAATTTTTCAGTTATGAAAGAATGCTGCTTATAATTAATTTCAAAGTCATTATCGTTATATAGAGAACCTGCTCCAAACATGTTAATATCTTCACAGCTTTGTATCTGATTGTAAGACTCTGATTTCACAATGGATTTCTCTGGAATTAAATCAGGTTGTATTCTTTGTCGTCTCTCAAGGTTTGTTGAAGACTTAGTGGCTGATGACTTTTTGAGCATGTTTTCGTCTAAAGATTTAAGTTTACGTCCGGAACTGGAGTTACTTTCCATTGAACCACAGTAATTTATTTGATCTACGCTAAGGTTCTTTCGATCGTGTTTCTTATTAATACCGCTATCTTTTTCTGTATAAGGGCTATCAGGCATACCGGTTTGCACTGAAACGGATTTGGTTAAAACAGGTTTCTTGTGACTGGAACTGCACTGGCTAGTACCCATTTCTGATGATGACGTCGTGAGACTTTTGTAAGAATGACTCTTTTCGGCAGTACCGTCGCTTTTTCTGGATGCACCAAATCGATCTTCTATTAATTTTGCCATGTCTTGGTATCTTTCAATAGAACTGTGCTTTTCACCCAAAGGATCAAATGGATCCTTTACGTCCCTGTATTTATCATTACTTTCAATTGCCGTTATTTTATCATCTAGTTTCTCTGTGCTCTTTAGCAGTTTTAAATTTTTAAACCATTTGCTCTTTTTTTGACCAGAGTCTTCGCGGAAAACTTGCATTTTGTCACTGGAGAATTGTTCTTGCTCACTTTTTTCATCAATCTTTTCATCTTTACCCTCATCATCGCTATATACATCGTAATTCATGTGTTCGAGTTCGTTTTTGCTTAAAAATATTATAGAACCTTCTGTTTCGTCAGGTATATCTTTAAGGACTTTCTCACTTTTGCCGAATAAACGTGATGTGTCTATCTTCAAGCCTTGGAGAGTGAATTTCCGCTCTTTCTCAAACTTAACAGGTTCGTGGTCTTCCTTAATTAGGTCTTCGGCCGTCTTCGCTTTATAGACAACGGTTGAGCTGGCGTAAGAGATCTGCCTGATCCAGTTGTCAACGTTTAGTTGACAGAAAGTTAGAGCTTTCTGGAGGCGCGCGGAGAGGAACATTCTTTTCTCACTTTCGAAACCGAGCTGCGTACGACGAATTTTAATATTGCTGTTCAACGGTATCAACTGCAATGCTTCTTTCGTATGGTGGCGAGGATCAACTTGCTTGCTGGGACTTGATGGCATGGAACCGTACTCAGGAAGCGAACACATCACCAAAACTGGTTCCGTTATTGCAGCTCGCAGCAGAAGATCTTCTGTAATAAAAATTTTTGTATAATTAAAATCAATGACGATAATAATAGTTCAATGTAATATAAATCAGATAATAAAATGTTTAATGCAAGTTATCCGTTTACACTCTTCAGTAAATAGTTATGTTATAAGATACCCTACACCCGAACCGACCTTAAACACTGCATTTGTAATCCCGATCTACCCAGCCGTCAGGGTGAGGTAAGATGTCCAGCAGTAGACTAACAGAGAGATAGCAATTTATATATTATATTAATTTTTAATTTTAATCAGCTAGTATAAGTCTACTGGATGACAAGATACTCCTGTTTACGGGTAAGGGAGCCTTTGCTTCAATCGCAGGGTGATTAACAATCGCAGCATTAGTCTTTCCACTGGTATTTTACGCGATGGTTACATTCTCTACTGAGAATATTTCCTGACCCACCAACAGATTCATCATCAATATCTCATTATGTAGACGTTAGTCAATTTAGTTCTCATGATTCAGCAAGGGATTGCCCAACACCATTATCATAACATACTTATATACAAGAACAGCCAGTTAACTATCATTCTTATAATTTTGCTGACAGAAGTGTAATTAGAAATATACCACACGCCTCAAACTACAATAGCTCATCGGGTGTATAAAGTGTACTCGTATCAATGTAGCTCACTGAAAATAACCTGTAAGCACAATATTTATCGACAGTGTGACATCAGGATGGTTATATAATCTAGTGTAAGCTATAAGATCTTTATTGATTTTTATAAAATAAGGATGGAAAAGTACACATTTAAACTGCTGGTAAGTGATCCCATAGAAATCTACATTTATCCTCGATTAAGAAACAAAATGCAGAATGCTGTCACCTCTCAGGACTAAAATGGAATGCCTTGTTTTCGTATACAGCAGCATTAAGTTGCTATTTAATGCTGATATTCTGTGAGAGCGTGATCTTTCCTTGGTAGAGTCGATATACGAATATATCCACAGCCTGGTTCTACCACAGTGAAAAATGTCTAATAGTCGCCTCACTCAACATCCACGAAGCATAATGAGGTGATTTTCTTACGCCGTCAACACACAGCAGTGTAAAGTAGTCCAATAAAAATTAACCTTCCATATAAAACTATATTTTAGCGATACTTTCTCTATTGAAAAAATACATTTTTTTCATAATACTATGTATTATAATATAATAATATATTATTAATTTTTCATAATATTAAATTTATAAAAATGGCATTTTTATGTGATTACATACCTCCAACATCATGCGCCATTTCAATAGGCACAGTGCCGGCCAGCAGTCGCACCCTAGTCGGCAATCGCCACAGACTTAGCAGATGTGGCAGACGATGAGCACGTGTGGCCACCTCAGGAGGGGGAGGCGCGCCACCTTCGCCTTCCCATTCCGCGGGAGACAGCTCTTCAGGGCAAACCTCGTATAGCTCTCCCTTGGTGTTTATTGGCACGAAGAGTTCCTGTAAAGTTATAAAGATAACTTGAAATTTGAAAAAAATTGAAGACCTTCAGGAGTGAAAAATTAGCTTTAAACTTTAATGAGATTTCTTTTAAATATCGGTTTTATTTCTCGTTCTTATATATCGAGTCTTATATATACCGATCGTTCATCAATTATAATTTTAGGAAAATGTTAAATAAGATTCTTAGTCTTCTTTATTAAACTAGATTCGAAAGGTATCATCGTCTTAAACATTCATTATTACAGCCCTTTACAAGGTCACTGCTGAACATAGGCCTCCCCAATGTATGCCACAAAGCACGGCCCTGAGCCACCTGCATCCATCGATTTCCTGAATGTCTTACCAGGTCGTCACTCCATCTAGTGGGGGGTCGCCCTACACATCGTCTACCGGTACGAGGCTGCCACTCGAGAACCTTTTTTCCCCAACGGTTGTCGGTTCTTCAAGCTATATGGCCAGCCCATTGCCACTTCAGCTTACTAATCTGTTGGGCTATGTCGGTCACTCTGGTTCTACTGCGGATATCCTCATTTCTAAGTTTATCACGCAGAGAAACTCCGAGCATAGCCCTCTCCATAGCTCGCTGAGCGACTTTGGGCGTCTTCATACGGCCAGCAGTGAAGGACCACGTCTCAGTTCCATATGTCATCACTGGCAACACGCACTAGTTGTGCAACTTAGTTTTCAGGTTTTGAGGTATACCTGACGAGAAGATTTGTCGTAATTTCCCGAACGCTGCCCAGCCGAGTTGAATCCGTTGATTTACCTCTCGGTCAATGTTGGACTTACCTAGCCGGACTATTTGTCCCAGGTAAACGTACTCGTCAACAACTTCGAGCTTAGTGCTCCCAACAACTACCGGCATAGGTGTGACATGGACATTAAACATGATCTTTGTTTTGTCCATGTTCATCTTAAGACCTATCCGTTGGGAGGCACTATTTAGGTCATTGAGCATAGTGCTTAAGTCCTCCAGCGATTCTGCTATAAGGACTATATCGTCGGAAAATCGAAGGTGAGTGATGTACTCGCCATTGATGCTAATACCGTATGCCTTTCCAGTCCAGTAGCTTGACAACGTCTTCCAATACAACGGTGAAGAGTTTCAGGGAAATAACGTCACCCTGCCTTACACCTCTCTGCAGTTGGATAGGTTTCGTACTCAGGTTCTGTAATCGGATAGCCATCGTAGCCCTACTATACAAACACTTCAGCAGTTCGATATACCGACAGTCAACTTGGCACCGCTGAAGAGACTGTAGCATCGCCCAAATTTCGACGGAATCAAAGGCTTTCTCATAGTCCACATACGTCAGGAAAAGTGGCAGATTGTACTCTTCGAACTCCTGTACAATTTGCTGAAGGTTATGTATGTGGTCTATGGTACTAAAGCCTTTTCGGAAACCGGCTTGTTGGGGAGGCTGGAAGTCGTCGAGTCCGCGTGCGAGACGATTCGTAATAACTCACAAAAAATAGCACGTAGACGCGGCTCAGGAGGGATATCGGTCTGTAGTTCTTCAAGAGGGCATTGTCACCTTTCTTGAAGAACAAGACCACCGTACTTCTGCTCCACGGCCTCCGGAGTAGTGCCACCATGGAGGACGGAATTAAAGAGCTTCTGAAAGACTTCAAGTACCGGTTTTCCACTCGCTTTCAGAAGCTCCACTGTAATTCCATCCTCGCCCTGGGACTGGCCGTTTTTAAGGTGCTGGAGAGCCATTCTAATCTCGCTCAGACTGACATATTTAATTATATTTTCATTTAAATTTGATGAATGTTAGTCTTTTTTAATGTAATATAAAAATGTCCAAATAATAATAAAGTAAATTTCAAAATGAGTATTAGTTGAGTAAGAATTGAATCATATTTCCCAAATTCCCAAATCAGACCACGACAGTTGCTATACACCCACATTGCTTGCCAAGCGTGGCAACTATGGCAAATATCCCCCCATGAGTAACGACGCAAACAAACGGCCCCCAGTCCCCGGCGGCCACGCTATTCCTGGCTACGGTGGCGATCATGGTAACGGCGGGGATGGTAACGGCGGGGCAGGGGGTACTAAGAATCTCCGGTGGAGGTTCGGTTGCCACCTACGACGACTCGACCTAGCAACATATAACGCACGCACCCTGAGGACTAACGAGAAGATACTGGAGTTCGAAGAAGAGGTAGACAAGTTGCGCTGGCATATTATTGGGTTATCCGAGGTCCGAAGAGAGGGGGAGGACACGGTAATCCTCGAGTCCGGCAACTTGTTCTATCACCGGGAGGGCGACCATCTGTCCCAAGAAGGTTTCGGGATTCTGGATTAGAGCACGAGGGGGGACGGAGCGTTGACTTCATTAGACGAGACCTCTCCAACTTAACGTTTAGGTTCAGTGTGCCTCTAACCATTCGGTGATCGCTGCCAGTTTTCACCCTTACGATCACTGAGACACCACTGAACAGTTGGCGTCTGGTCGTCATAATGAAGTAAATCTCATTTTTTGTCGAACCGTTGGGGCTCTACCAGGACCTTCATGTGGGGCCGCTTCTGGAAGAAAGAGTTCATCATAAAGAGTCCCTCTTTCTCCATGAAGTCGTCCAGCTGCTGGCCCCTACGGTTCTGTTGCCCTACTCCAAATTTTCCTAACTTCAGCTCACCGCTTTCTCTTGTGCCTAGTTTTGCGTTGAAGTGTCCCATCAATACCGTGTAGTGGGTTTTGGAGGAATGCGTGGCTCTAGAAATATCGTCATACATTTCCTCCACCTCCTCATCGGGATGTGCCGAGGTTGGTGCGTAAACCTGTATGACCTTCAGCGAATACCGTTTGGTGATTCTGAGTATCAGGTACGCGACCCTTGTCGACACAACCCAATCTTTACAACATTGTTGACGAGAGACTTGTGGACGATAAATCCGACACCTCCTTGGGACAGATGGTCGCCCTCCCGGTGATAGAACAAGTTGCCGGACTCGAGGATTACCGTGTCCTCCCCCTCTCTTCGGACCTCGGATAACCCAATAATATGCCAGCGCAACTTGTCTACCTCTTCTTCCAACTCCAGTATCTTCTCGTTAGTCCTCAGGGTGCGTGCGTTATATGTTGCCAGGTCGAGTCGTCGTAGGTGGCAACCGAACCTCCACCGGAGATTCTTAGCACCCCCTGCCCCGCCGTTACCATGATCGCCACCGTAGCCAGGAATAGCGTGGCCGCCGGGGACTGGGGGCCGTTTGTTTGCGTCGTTACTCATGGGGGGATATTTGCCATAGTTGCCACGCCTTGGCAAGCAATGTGGGTTTATAGCAACTGTCGTGGTCTGATTTGGGAATTTGGGAAATATGATTCAATTCTTACTCAACTAATACTCATTTTGAAATTTACTTTATTATTATTTGGACATTTTTATATTACATTAAAAAAGACTAACATTCATCAAATTTAAATGAAAAGATAATTAAATATTGTGTACTTAATAGATATTTATTTAATAATTAGCACGACTGAATTAGACAGCACTATTTAGGCAAAATTATTATTATTAAAATATTTCATCGTTACAAATTATGTTTTAATAATAATTTTGTAACACCTGCATTAGCAAATAAATAATTATGGACTTCTGAACAGATGCTGCTTGTGGGGAATGGTGCTGCGTCACATTTACTAGCTTTAGTTTTGCATATTTTTGTCACACAATGATTTCTTATATTTACCCGAATATCTTTACAGCTTAACCGCTGCTGAACTTAGGCCCCCCTTACAGAGTAACTCATAGGAGGTTTTTGCCATAGGTGCCACGCTTGGCAGGCGATTTGACACTCGTAGTTTTTTATTATTTCGAATTGTTATAAAGAAAATGCCGCCCATAGTCTGTTTCAGTTTCCCTCTATCGTCTCTTACGACACGCGCGACGATGGGGTATTTACGCGAATACAACTAAGAACAATTATACACATGAAATAAAACTAATTTTAAGTATAAGAAATAAAAATAAATACTAGTTTTATTTAATTTTTTGTTGCGTAATTTTATCAAAGAACATGCCAATAACATGCTTTGATTTCCTTTTGGTCTATTTCTTATTATTTTTGATAAGAATATTGTATTATTGGCCTTTAATAAAATGACAAAATACCTACAGAGTACTTTTTACTGTTTCTTCTCCGTACAAAGAAACTTCAATTTAAAAATGTAGTAGATTAAAAAAAAAATTGATGTTTGACAAACGAAATGTTAGTTTTTTCGACGAAAAATTAAGACTTCTTAGTCATTTTAATTTAATTTCATATTCATTCATTCATTTCAGCCTATTAAGAGTCCACTTATGTTCATAGGCTTACACCATAGACTGATTCGTCTTTGCATTTTGTAGGTATCCGCAAGTTTTTTGTTCTATAATAGTTTTTTTTTGTATTCGTGAAAGAAATCAGGAGACGCTACTTGCCGCTGTCTATCTCCTGATTTCTTTCCAGCTTTTGCCTCTTAGCACACCCACGCGACGATATGAGGTAGTGGATATTCTTAACATGATTAACTGTAATTTATTAGTTATCAAATATAAAATGTTTCCTTTAAATATCTGTTCAAAATGATAGTCGTTGAACTTCAAAGAATAATTGCAGCAGCACTGCAAAACCAAACCCATAAGGAAGTCGCAATACTTTTTTGCAAATAAAACTATGAGGCAATTTGCTTATAAGTTTATTATTTCATCCGCACATCGGCGGAGACAGGGAAGCATTAAAGATAAAACGTGCGAGTTTTATAGCTCGGCTATTCGTTTTAATGCATTCCATATCACGCAATAGCTAAGTACGTTATTGTTTATGCGCGCGCTCATTTCAATATGGCGGCCATTGTCAACCGTCGACGTTGCCTGCAATTAAGCTTTAGCACGCTGCGTTGTAGTTTATTTGATAGTAAGGCTAGCAATCTAAAGGTTACATCCTACATTAAATGTACAATGTTATGATATTGCATATCATAGCCATGTTTTTAAAGCTGAGTTCAATGTTCTTCCGACTCAGTATAATCGGTTCCTATCTACGAGTAATAGCTTAGATTATTCTATATGTTTAATAATCTATATTACCATAATAAAACTCAAGAAGAGTGCTTTCAGTATATAAAAACTTTTTGTTTTTACACTGAAATTTGTGTTCTTTTTTTTGTTTTAGTAAATGTTTTGAGATTCTTTACTATCGATACAGATTATAATTTTTTTAAAAGGTTGTCTGTCTGTTTGTCTGTCAGAACGCGAATCATTTTAAAACGTGTGAACGGATTTGGATGGCATTATCACGATAACTTTGTGTTGTAGTCGAATCGATTGAATAAATATATATCATCACACTATCTGTTATAGGAGCTCGGTAATAGACCTAATTTTCTCTGTTCTTACAGTCCACCTGAAGGCAAGCGACTACTGCAGTCTATGGACCGCTGCCAACAACTTAAAAAAAAGTAGGTTACAGAGACGTGTATGGGTTATCAAGATGGAATGCCTTGCTACTTGTGAAATAGGCTTCAAATTCTCATTCCCCATCATACGAAACACACCAGCATTATCCTGCAATTTTGGCATTACCATGTAGGTACAAAGTGTGGGGCTCTACCAAATACAAAGTGTGGCTCTACCATGTACAAAGCGTGGCTCTACCATGTACAAAGTGTAGTTCTACCAAATACAAAGTGTGGCTCTACCATGTACAAAGCGTGGCTCTACCATGCACAAAGCATGGCTCTACCAAGTACATATTGTTGCTCTACCATGTACAAAGTGTGACTCTATCATGTACAAAGCGTGGCTCTACCATGTACAAAGCATGACTCTACCAAGTACAAAGTGTGGCTCTACCATGTACAAAGCGTGACCCTATCATGTACAAAACGTGGCTCTACCAAATACAAAGTGTGGCTCTACCATGTACAAATCGTGGCTCTACCACCTACACAGCGTGGCCCTACCTCGTAGTGAGTTTACCTCGTTCAAAGCGTGAATTTACCTCGTATAAAGCGTGGCCACACCACCTCTTGAGAGTGGTGAGTTCAAAAAACTTTCGTAAAAGCTGGAGGAATTTCAAAAACATCACTTTCAAGTAGAGTTCCTATATCCAGTAGATTTTTCAATATGTATTAGATTCGGTAGAATAGTTTTTAATAAAATAAATTTGAATACAATACAGAGAAATAATCTCAGTACATCGAGATTCCGACCAAAAATTATCTGATTCATCAGGCAAATGTGCTGATAAAATATCGTCAGTCAGATTAATTTCAAAACCTAATTAAAATATAATCAGTTTTATATTTCTACAGAATATGTTTAAATTTGGTAATAAACATGTGCAATTCTAGTAAAAACCATCCTCCTTAGATTATAGACTGTAACTTAACGCAGTATTTATATAATGTTAACATCACAAACAAGTTAACTAAAACTAAATCCACCTAGCAAAAGGCTTCAACAGCCAATGGCTATAACCACCAACTTCAAAAAATGAAGCCCAGAGATAAGTAATCACTCGCGAAGACTAGGACGAAATACCTCACAATGGATACTTATGCTACCAGGTTGTAACAACACAGAGGAAATCCTAGTTAAAAAAGGCCCTAATTTGTTTACTCATCGCGTAATCAAGGAAACGAGATCTGCCTATAAAGCAAATATGATAAAAGCTCAGAATAGTAATATCTTCCAGACAGTAGTCGGTCACGGCGGCCAGTCTCAACCGAGAGTAGCCATCAGCGCAGGACAAGATCACAGTGACCGAGTATATGCATAAGTACAGGTGCACTCTCTATTACCTCACTGTTAAAGTTCAATGAAGAGGCAAACAACAGACCGGAGAGAGATCAGGTTCAGGATAAACGACTTTACATGCTTTCCGAGGTACGGTGACGAAACACAGCCTACTTTCCGACTGTGCTGCTACTGAGAATTTCTTGATAGAGAAACCTAGTAATTAATTTTAGCCCGACTTGGGATTTGAACATGGGGACCTCATGATCAGTAATCACGTTAAGGACGCGTTTGCAAATCAACCAAAATTAGGGTGTTTTTCGGTAGATTTTGTGACAAAACTAAACCAAATCAAATATAAGTAAAAACTACCATGTATAGATTGGTTCTTCATCTGCAAAAGTCTGTAACTCTTTTGTTGAAAATAGTAGTTTTTTATATTGTAAAAACGAACTTTCGTTGCCATTTTCTACAAAATTAACGATACCGGCTTGTGTTTCGGTACATGTTTTGGTCTATTATCAACATATTTAAAAAAATTAAAAAATACTGTAAGATGACAGACATATTCAATTAAAAAACCCTGTATTTATTTTTTATCAAAATGTCACAAATAGTCGTAGAAAAAATAAAAACTGACGCACATTTTTTCACATATTTTGCTAATACGGATAAATCATAATGTATTGCAATAAGGGCTATTTTATTTTTGGTGCCTGCTTTGATTTATTGTACAAAGATTTCGATGAAACCACAGTCCGCGCTCGGCCGCCGTCGTGAGTGGATACTGTATCGCCTGTTTGCAGCGGCTCATTCTGAAAAGATCGCTGTACATACACAAAATATTAGAAAAAAACAAATTGGAAACATAAGTACTTGACAAGTGATAAAATTATTATTTTTATACTCACAGTTTTTATTTAGCTAAAAATAAGTAGGATATATAAACTTACCTACTACTGCAACTCCTGGACGAGCGGAACTAGGTGTGCCGAGTATGGGCTCGTTTTGTTGGTTATGATGAGACCTTACCTCCGGACTTGATGGCGTGACCTGGAGGTGTACTTTCGTGACCGCTATTTGAACTTCTTGCAGAGTAAAACTAGGGGTGGCGAATTTGGGCTCCGTTTTGTTAGTTATGACGAGTCCATACCTCCGGACTTGATGGAGTGACCTGAAGGTGTAAATCGGCGATTGCAACTGGAAAACCTAGACTGGTAGAACTAGGTGTGCCGAGTTTGGGTTCGTTTTGTTGGTTATGATGAGACCTTACCACCGGACTTGATGGAGTGACCTGAAGGTGTAGTTCGGTGATTACAAGTGGAACTCCTAGACTTGTAGGACTAGGTGTGCCGAGTTTGGGTTCGTTTTGTTAGTTATGATGAGACCTTACCACCAGACTTGATGGAGTGACCTGAAGGGGTAATTCAGTAACTACTGCTGGAATTTCTGAACGAGTAGAACTAGGTGTGCCGAATTTGGGCTTCGTTTTGTTAGTTATGACGAGTTCATACCTCCGGACTTGATGGAGTGACCTGAAGGTGTAAATCGGTGATTGCAACTGGAACTCCTAGACTGGTAGAACTAGGTGTGCCGAGTTTGGGTTCGTTTTGTAGGTTATGATGAGACCTTACCACCGGACTTGATGGAGTGACCTGAAGGTGTAGTTCAGTGATTACAATTGGAACTCCTAGACTTGTAGAACTAGGTGTGCCGAGTTTGGGTTCGTTTTGTTAGTTACGATGAGACCTTACCACCGGACTTGATTGAGTGAAATTCTGCACACCTAGTTCTACTGGTTCAGAAATTCCAGCAGTAGTTACTGAATTACCCCTTCAGGTCACTCCATCAAGTCTGGTGGTAAGGTCTCATCATAACTAACAAAACGAACCCAAACTCGGCACACCTAGTTCTACAAGTCTAGGAGTTCCACTTGTAATCACCGAACTACACCTTCAGGTCACTCCATCAAGTCCGGTGGTAAGGTCTCATCATAACCTACAAAACGAACCCAAACTCGGCACACCTAGTTCTACCAGTCTAGGAGTTCCAGTTGCAATCACCGATTTACACCTTCAGGTCACTCCATCAAGTCTGGAGGTATGGACTCGTCATAACTAACAAAACGAAGCTCAAATTCGGCACACCTAGTTCTACTCGTTCAGAATTCCACTGTTGATTCCTTGTCTCTCAAGTTGTGGTGGTTCGTAGACCGGCTGGGGAGTTCCAGTTGCAACCCGATTTACACCTTCGGTCACTCCATCAAGTCTGGAGTATGGACTCGTATACTAACAAAACGAAGCTAAATTCGGCGTTCTCTCGTTCAGAAATTCCAGCAGTAGTTACTGATTTACCCCTTCAGGTCACTCCATCAAGTCTGGTGGTAAGGTCTCATCGTAACTAACAAAACGAACCCAAACTCGGCACCCCTAGTCCTACAAGTCTAGGAGTTCCACTTGTAATCACCGAACTACACCTTCAGGTCACTCCATCAAGTCCGGTGGTAAGGTCTCATCATAACCTACAAAACGAACCCAAACTCGGCACACCTAGTTCTACCAGTCTAAGAGTTCCAGTTGCAATCACCGATTTACACCTTCAGGTCACTCCATCAAGTCCGGAGGTATGGACTCGTCATAACTAACAAAACGAAGCCCAAATTCGGCACACCTAGTTCTACTCGTTCAGAAATTCCAGCAGTAGTTACTGAATTACCCCTTCAGGTCACTCCATCAAGTCTGGTGGTAAGGTCTCATCATAACTAACAAAACGAACCCAAACTCGGCACACCTAGTTCTACTAGTCTAGGAGTTCCACTTGTAATCACCGAATTACACCTTCAGGTCACTCCATCAAGTCCGGTGGTAAGGTCTCATCATAACCAACAAAACGAACCCAAACTCGGCACACCTAGTTCCAATAGTCTAGGAGTTCCTGTTGTAATCACCAAATTACACCTTCAGGTCACTCCATCAAGTCCGCAGGTAGTAAGGTCTTATAACTGACAAAACCAGTTCAAAGTCCAGAGCTAACATCTCACTACCAGTAGAGGGCTTCCAGTGCCAAGCAGTCTCTGGAGCAGGTATTCGTATTTCGTATCGAAGTATATTTCTGAGGTAGGTATAAGAAATGAAAAACAAATTCAATCTTTCAAATTATCAAAATAATTTCATTTGACTACGATTCCCACAGCCAACCGTGCGTACACTAGTGTGTGTGTGACTTTTGTCGATGTAGTAGTGCGATTCTATACCTATCAATTTTGTAAACGCGTCCTTAATGATCGCTAGACCAATAGGGCAGTAAAAAAAAACTCATAATATTTTACTTAACTATATTACTTAATATAATATAAATATAGAATATTTCCAAACGATTTGAAGGAAGAATATCGTGAAAACCACATTTTATAAAGTACTGCAACAGCACGATCTTCGTGACCTCCCTTTGCATATATCATTTGCGTAAATGGTTAATATTTTTCTACGAATGAAATTTCACATAATAGTTTCGTGTTGTCTGGGCGTTTATATTCATTTCACGCGTTTTTCTAATGGTACAGTTTAATACTGTACTTTTAAATACTAGCTATTTTGAAATCGAGTTAATATGTAGAACTGCAGATTTCCACATGATTAGAGTAGGTAAATTTAATTTTAAATATTGATTGTTTGTGTAATTAGTTTTGCTACGCGGGCGTAAAGTTACTAAATTTTAGTTTAAAAAAAAAGCGACATATTTTCGTAATCATATCCAATGTGTTATGCAAGGTCTAAGACAGCATAAAGCATATGTTCCAGATCTATCCAACAGAAACCGTTCATTATATCGGAATAAAAAGTGTGTCACTCTCTGGCATTTAAATATTTTTTTGAAAATCATGTCAATCAGTTGCCCTATTGCAACTCGAAGGAAGAACAAGCCAACAAATGCACTTTCGTATTTAATAAGTAGAGATAGCATCATCTTTGTTTAAACTCAAGCATCGTACACGAACACGAACCCTAAAATCTAACACAGTCTCGTCTAACGACTGTCGATCCAAGCTGCTTTTTTTGTATTTTTAGTTTCGTCACACGTAGCGACTTGAATCGATTACGTGCAGGGTTCCAAGAACAGATTATAACTTCCATAATTGCACCACAAACTTGCCTACCCAGGTATGCCATCGATCAATTTGTGAGTGCCGAAATAATCTAGACCGGACGCTATTTGGACACGGATCGCGAATGCAGCCGTCAAAACATTTGAGCACTTGCTCACGTGGATTAGTGTAGCGCACAACGGGCGTGCTATGACCGAGATTATGTCGATTTGATAAGCTTTTGCTGCTATTATATTAATATTAAAATATTCTCATTAGTATTAAATTCAATGTAACTTTTGGGACGCAAAAGAAGTCACATTAATAGTTACGCCTCGGCTTCGCTGGCCACTCAATTTATTATGTACTTAGTTTTAAAGTAATTATTACCGATTTCTCGATTTCTCAAAAAAGTCCAAGTTATTTGGATAAAAAATGGCCTGGATTATTTATTTATTTAAAACTTCATATACACACGTGGTATATAGGCGGACTTAATGCCTAAGGCATTCTCTACCAGTCTACCTTGGGGTGATGCAGAGATAGTACGAAGTAGGTGTAGTTAAAAGTTAATATGAGAACAATAAACTAAAATAACAAAAACTTTGTAATACATGGAAATAAAATACATAAGATATAAATGGTACGGCACAAAAAATATATAATATATAACTACATATATATATATATATATATATATATATATATATATATATATATATATATATATATATATATATATAGATATTATTCTAGATATAGATATTACTAGATATAGAGATTATTCTCTATTTGTTCATCAAGTTTTATTAATTACCATTGGATATACAAAAACCCAGTTTTATTTTGTATGTCAATGTTACAAACGCTTCAGTCATTTCAAATACGAACCCGATAAGACAGACGGATAGACAAAAATTTATAAAATGATTATTTCAATGGCATGCCTAACCTCCTCAGCAATTTTATTTATTTGTATAGAGTTAACTAATTGTCTATGTGGTGGTGACGCAATAGAATCCATCATCCCTTTCGTCTTATAGGTGTCATTAGGCGCGACTATGGGAAACCTTAAGATCTGACGGTTACCGATAGATGGCGGTGTACTATCTCGTTCACACCAGATGTATAATTCTAGACCAGCGATAGGGAGCAGCGTCAAAGGTCCTAGACGTCTGCTAGTGCGATCGCCAATTCTCTCGCCAAGCGTGGTGATAAGGCAAACTTTCCCAACGGTACAGGACCAATTCCAGCTAAAAAGGAGTAAGAAATATAATGAAAATGAATACCTACCTCTTGTTATTTATTACATTATACAGATTATAGACGATAGTCGCACGTCACTAGTCTTACGTGTTGAATACTAACCTAAATAATAAAAATCAAGTTTAGTTTCATCAAACACAATGGTGCAACGTTCTATCTAGATGAATATACAAATTCATTTCATTACCTAATCGATTTGTTGGCGTGTCTGCGAGCGACGCCATTGTGTTTATAAAAAATTTAAAAAAAAAAACACGCCACGCCAATGGAGTGTTGACTTGTGTGGACGAATGGATGGAGTGTATGCTTTTGCCTTGCGCATACACTTGTGCACTATAATTCTATCCTGCGCAGACGGCTAGTGTTCGTTGAAACTGGCCGCCGTGACCGAAGTTCGCTCTGGCGTACATTATTTATTCCGATATCTGTAACCAAATGCCCCCCCCCCCCGGGGGTGCTTTAATTGTATTTTAAATTATTTATTAAGAAAATATACAAGGCGAATAAAATGTCGGTTTAAGGCAACAATTACTAGTTTTAATCGTGTTTGTTATTTTCATTATCATGTAAGAGAAGTGCATCTTTATATCTATGTACTACTTTTTCTAGGGTCGTATTATCAATGATTTTTAAAAGAGTTTTTGGTTGAGTGTTTTGTTTTATTTGCTTAAGGTGAAAAATGCGCATGATCTTGTTTCTCTTTAAACATAATACTATTTCAAATTTTATCTCAAAATCAAAATTTTTGAAAATTAAATAAAAGTTATTATCATTAGAATATTTTGTTTATTATATTTACAATTAATGATGAAAAAACTCATATTTAACGATGAAGAGCTGCATCACCAAATACAAAATTTTGGTCTTTCTTCACTAATAAAAATTAAATAATATAGTGTATAAAGCAAGTTAAGTATTATCTATGGAAACCATACTAAATGACATTAAAGTAGGATGTATGGAATGCAGTACAGTTCAGTTTAATATAGCCTTATAAGAGAATTTTAGTACATAGCATGGTGAATAAAGGGTAGAGTTGCCAATCGTCCAATCTCTCTCAATTCTCAGAACATGTCCTCATTTTTAGGGATGGTGTTCAAAAATGTTATAAAAGTCAATAATATTTTGATATACTATTTCTGGGTAAATTATAGTAGACCTTCTAAACAAGGACTAAATTTGATGTTTTCTTCTTTAAGTGTTAGTAGTTATTTAGTACTTTCATTTAAAACTGTGTAAAGCTTTCCGTGGTAATCAGCTTTGACATTTTCTACTGGGATCTATGTTCATGTAGGCCCCGTTGTTACCATACACAGACGTTTCCCTACTCAACCGTCTTCTATTCGCTTTCTTAGAAGCTGAAGTAGAAAGCCAGGTTATGACAGCATTTTTTCCATACTCCTCCAAATCTAAAATACCATGAGAAGATATAACTGTACCATCTAATTTCACTACAAGCAAATGTGGGACACATGTCACGCCGTACATATATTTTAGCGTAGGTACCAGGGGGTCATTAAAATGAAGAGTAAACCAGTTGGCTTGACTCTCATAGGAAGCGAGCATTTCTTCCACTGTATCATCCATTGGTACGTAAATAACTTCTATGGGTAGGTTAACACACTTAATATTTTCGTATATCTCACAGAATTTCGTGACGATTCCGTTTCTATCGACGCCTTTGGCAGTGAAAAGCAGGACCAGAACGTCTGCATTCTCCCTGATCCAAAATGCCGGTACTTGCTCGTTACGTTTGTTGTAGATTATTGCGTCGTTCAACCACTCGTATGGGTGAAACATAGAATCTACATTCATGGCGCATCAAATTTTGTTTTACTCGTCAATAAAAATTGTATTGATATTTTCTATCTTTTATTAACTTATTTGTCGGTGTTCTAAAACAGAAATATATTATAAATAAATTATATTTCTTTAGACTAACCTAACTTTTTGTCTAAATTAACTTATTTAGTAGGCATGCTTCTTTATTAAAAGACTTATAGGTTAAGTTTCTACTATTTTAAATATCAGCAAGATATTATGGGAATTCAGAAACATAGACATTATGGAAGCTTAGACTTAATAGGTTGCCTAATCGAATAGGTAACAGCTTAATTTAATGGTTTAAACTACTAAAACTAAGATATACATTTCAAATAATTCAATTGAATTAAATTAAAAACAAAGTACCCTTGCATGAAAAGTTGGTAGAATTAAGAAACTCTCTTAACTATGGAACCAAAGACATTTAAGTATATATATTTATATCTCTTTGTATGGGACTAAGTGAGAGTCAGTCAAAGCTACGAATTGATGAAGAATGTTATGTTATTATAAATATTATTAAAATGTAAAACCTTGTATATCCGAAGATAACATATTTACCTTGTTATTTAATTCAATTTGTTTTTGATTAATTAAAAAATACCAGTCCTTTAAAAACTGTCAATACATGGAAATTGACATTTTTACTTTTTGATGTTTTGTCAAATTAAATTATTCCTGCTTAAATAAAACTCACAGGTCACCCTACAACCTCTATAGTTACCTATATATTTTCTTTAATAAGTAAATAGCGATAAAATTTCTTATAGTAATTACATACATAAGAGTGGAAAATATAGATTTTCGACGTCAAAATATCGCTTTTTAATGAAAATAGCAAAATAATTCGTGTATCTATTTCTATACCATTCTGGTAAACGAAAGTGCAATAAAAAATATGCATAATACAAAATGCGTTATATACTATGTTTAAGTTTAACTAAAATATTATTACTTGCATTAAAATACATTTTTAGTAACCTCGTATAAAAATCGCGTTTGAAATAAGTTCGCGCGTTGCAGTACCGGTGTAAGAATATCCAATTCAAACACCCCCCCCCCCCCGCCTTCCATATCGACCCGTAGCTACCGTAAGAGCAACTGAGAAGAACTGAAACAGAAAGCGAGCAGCAGCATTTTCCTGATAACAACTCAATATTATAAAAAAAAACAGTATTTGTTATATTGAGTTGCCAAGCGCAACAAACACACGGTGTTAGTGTAAACACCTTTATCCTAGAAACCAGTGGTTTGGTTTGACTTATAGAACGTAAATTCAATGAAAAATAATAACAATTTTTTTTAGCAAAATCTCAATTTTTTCTTAATTCCTCAATTTTTGCCTGTCCTAAGCCAGGATGAAAGTATGAAGGAAAAGTTACATCACAGGTTATGTGTACCTATTGTGTTTCTATTGGAATGTTGTGTAGGTAGCTAGCGCGGGCGGTGATCTTTATCTTTACAGTGATTACGTCACTCAGGCGCATAGGGTATCTATGAATTTACGGACGGTGTCGGATAGAAACTTTCTAAATTTTATGAAAGAAAAAGGGGATGAGTCGCTCGCGTCCGTAAGCTTCGACCACCTAACTTTTAGGCCCACTCTACACGTGTCCCCCGGGTGGTGCTAAACGAGCGACAAAGGTGAAAAAATAGACTCGGCTCCTCGCCGTATGGTAGCTGCGTAAAATCTACCACCACCCCTTGTTCGCACCATGACTCAGGAAATAAAAGAAATGGCCCCGAGTTCCCGGCGCCCCTTTAATGGGGCAGAGGTGCGAAGAATCTCCGGGAGAAAAACCGGCGACGAGGTTCGCCACCCGTCACGTTCTGTCTCCCGGAGGGGCGAAAAGTGGATTGCGGAAACCCGTTTGGCTACGCTGAATGTATGTGGAGAAATGAATGATAAGATGGATGAAGTATGCGAAATGATGAATGACAGAGGAATAGATGTGTTATGTGTGAATGAGACGAAACGAAAGGGAAAGGATGCCACTGCACATGGCACGTATACCGCGTATTGGTCTGGTGTAGATGAGACCGAACGGGCATGTCAGGGAGTCGGTTTCATCCTTTCAGAAAGAATGGGTCAATGTGTGAAAGAGTATGAATGTGTAAGCCCGAGGCTGCTATGGATACGAATGAAAGTGGGCTTAAAGAAGCTGTTCCTGCTAGGGGTGTACGCCCCAGATATGTATAAGCCCACTTACATCCGAGAGCAGTTTTGGGACATGGTAAGGATGGTGTTGACAAAATGAAAGGAAAATGAAAATATTATTATGTTAGGAGACTTTAATGGAAGGGTTGGGGTGAAGAGGTCTGGTTATGAAAGGATATTGGGAACGTTTGGTGATGAAAGTATAAATGAGAATGGTGAAGACCTCCTCACCGTATGTGTGGAAAAGAATCTTTTTGTGACGAATACTTTTTTTCGTCATAAGAAGATTCACATGTATACATGGGAAAGAGGTGATGATAGAAGCATGATAGATTTCGTAATTGTGGATGAAAGAATGAGGAGCGCAGTCGTAGATACAAGGGTTTACCGGGGGTCCAACGTAGGGACGGATCATTACTTGGTCTTATGTCGAATTAATGGTCTTTTCAAGCGTTGGCGGCATCGGACATCTGTGTCTACCACTGCGTTACAGCGTATAAGAATAGAGAAGTTACAAGATGAAGATGTGAAAGAGAAGTATAAATGTAGACTGAGAGGAAATATTAGATGTTTGAATGAGTTGTGTATGAATGATTTACACTTGAATACTGTGTGGGATAATATTAAGAAAGGTTTTGTGGATGCAGCCACCGAAGTATGTGGCGTAAGTAAGAGAACAAATGAAAGGAAAGTTATTACGTTGTGGTGGGATGATTAGGTACGGGTGGAAGTTGAATCAAAGAAGAAAGCATGGTTAAATTTACTAGCAACAAAAGCTGGTAATTCTTCTGGTAGGAATGATGAGATTGAAAGAAAAAAGGCAGAATTTAGACGTCTAAATAAGAGCGTAAAAGAAGTAGTTGAAAGGAAAAAGAAAGAAAGAACGGATAAGAATGATAGAAGTATACCTGATAATTTCCAGGCTAACATAAAAATGTTCTGGAAACTCGTAAGAACTGCCAGGGGAAATACAAAACAGCCTATAATTAATGCTATAAGAGACGAGAATGGATGTATTCTGAATGATGAAGTTTCAAATTTAAACAGATGGAAGGAATACTTTGAAAGCGTGTTTATGAGTGAAGAGTCGTCTGAATTAAATGAACTAGAAATTCCGAAAGAAGTGGAAAGGGGTATGGAGATAAGTGTAGATGAAATAGTGAAAGCAATGAAAAGCATGAAAGCAGGTAAGGCAGTTGGATATGATAGAGTATCACTCGAGATGCTAAGGGCTGGAGAGGGAGTGGTGGCAGGCCTGTTGTAAACCTTGTTTAATTTATGTTGGGAATTAAAACGGGTACCGGATGACTGGTGTAAAGCAGTTATAGTACCAATATATAAAGGAAAAGGGTCACAGCAGGACTGCAAAAACTACCGTGGTATCAGCTTGCTTAGTATTGTGGGTAAACTGTATGCTAAGCTGTTAATTGAAAGAGTTATGAAAGAAACTGATGGAAAAATTTGGGATGTGCAAGCGGGTTTTAGAAAGGGAATGGGGTGTACAGATCAAGTCTTTTCCATGCGCATGATTACGGAGAGGTTTTTGGCCAAAAACCAGAAAGTTGTTTGTGCGTTCATGGACTTGGAAAAGGCTTATGACAGAGGGGACAGGAATGTGTTATGGCAAACACTGAACTCATATGGGTTGAGCGCTGGTTTGATACAGGCATTAAGGTCTCTTTATAGGGACTCTAGTGCTTGTGTCAGGATCAAATGGGGTCTACTCGGACTGGTTTGGCATCCAAAAAGGTGTCAGACAGGGCTGTGTAGCTTCCCCTTGGCTGTTCAACCTATTTATGGACAGGTGTTTGCAAACTTTGAAAGATGAAGAATGTGGGTTAAGAATGGCCGAGTTAACCGTCAAATGCCTTTTGTATGCCGATGATCAAGTCATATTTGCGTCATCGGCGGCTGAGTTGCAAATGATGGTTACATTAATAAACTGGGAATTAAAAGAAAGGGGAATGAAAGTGAACGCAAGTAAGACGAAAGTGACGGTTTTTGAAAGAGAAGAAAACAAAACGGTATGTGAAATAAGAATAGAAGGAGAGTTAATTGAGCAAGTGGATGAGTTTGTGTATTTGGGATGTCTATTTAGCAGGGATGGTAGATATGATAGGGATATAGAACGACGAGTAAATGCAGGGAATAGAGTGAATGGGGCACTACACTCTATTGTGAAGAACCAGAATGTGTCAAAAAAGGCACGTATGGTAATTCATAATGCTGTGTTAGTCCCTAACTTAATGTATGGTAGTGAAAGCTGGGTGTGGCAGAAGAAGCACGAAAGTAGAATAAATGTTGTAGAAATGCGGTCTTTAAGGAGTATGCTAGGGTTGAATCTGAATGACAGGGTGAGAAATTGCGTGATAAGAGATAAATGTGGTATGCAAGATGATGTTGTGACCAGGATTAAGAAGGGAATGCTTCGGTGGTTTGGTCATGTAGAAAGAATGAATGAGGAAAGAGTGACAAAGCAAATTTATATGGCAGATGTGAACGGCCGAGTCGGGAAGGGACGCCCTAGAAAAAAGTTTATCGACCAAATTGGCGATATTTTGAAAATGGGCCACGTTAGAAGTACCCTTAAACGATGAGCATGTATGCGTAGATATATGGATGTAAAGGAGGTGAAAGAGGTATGTCAGGATTGTGCCAAATGGAAGTCCGTAGTCTCTGCCTACCCCTCTGGGTGACAGGCGTGAGTGTTTATGTTATATGTTATGTTATGAAAGAAAATAGCGTTTTCTATATCATTGAATTTACGTTCTATAAGTGAAACCAAACCACTGGTTTCAAGGATAACGGTGTTTACACTAACAACCTGTATAGCAGAATCCCCTCTATGAAATATGATGATATTAGAAAGTACTTAGTAAGTAATTAAGATGAATCGGTTTCTATAAAAGAACAGTTATTCAATCATTTTGAAATAGTATAGTAGATTCAAACTTATTACGTGGTAGAGTCACGCTGGAACTTTTTATGATTACGACATGAATGGGCTTGACCGGGGAAGGACCACGCTCGTACAGAATACCCGCGTAAAATAGCAGTATACGTGTTTGTGTAGCGAGGGGCGAGGACTAGAAACTCTTTTTACTGGCAACGAAACATTCCAGACCATCTTAGACCTCATGAGTGACAATGCATCTGCATGTTGATCATACTTATGTAAGTAATTACTCTAAGATTTTGATTTTTAATCGAGGATGTAATATGTAGCTGTTTATGGATCCCGCTCGATTTATTTTCACCAGCTGGATTGAATACTCTTCTGTCAACCTTTTAAGAAAAAATACCATAACCTAATACATATTATAAGTTATAAATATAAAATCTAATGCACAGTTGCATCGTTACACGATCAACTGAAATTTTTGTACATTCATGCATATTATTATGTATTCTTCAGCTAACGCTTTCTTGCATTATATTGGATAAATAACAATTATAAATAAAAATATCTTTGTTAATAAATATATATTTATTCTTGTACATTATAAATACAGTAATAAACCACCGATAGCATTTTTTTTAATTGCTTACAAAAGGAAGGTTAGTTGTGGATCTAAGTGTTTCCCATTTTCAACGTCAGCTGAAAATGGTGCCCTTGCAACAGTGGCCTTGCAAATATGGCTGATATTTAGGCTCTATATACAAGTATACGAATATTGTTTAAAGTTACCCGAAACAAACAATGCCCGTAACATAAAGCTATATTAGCATAAAACATAAATTTATAGCTTTTTATTTCAAAATATCTTCTGTAATTTCAAGTCATAAAGAACAGTATTCATGACTATTTGTTGTTTAAAAACGCATTGGAAATCACGGTCAAGTTGGCGGCCGTTATATTTTTTAGTCACGTTTTCGATACTATAATGAATCTTAGAGTTATTAAAATAGGGTTCAATTTTGATTAATAGATTCATGTGTAAATAATGCTTGCATTTAAGTTCGTGCGTCGCCTACAAAATACGAAATGAGTGAACTATGCCAGTCCACGCGCATTGGACGAAACGTGACCATAAAAACTGTCACAGAATATCAATGTTCCTCAACATTTATCAGAGTATTTTAGCTCTTTGACGATGGCTTTAGAGTTACATTTCGTGTTAACAAGTGTTTTATCTGATTATATTGCTTATTGTATTCTGTACTTACTGGTTTATTGTTTTAAGTAACATTCCGTAGTAAGCAAACATCTCCTATTATGGATTGTATTCGTCGAAGTGGATCAATGGATCTCGGGTTTATTTCGGATTTACAGTTATGCTTCATGAACAATCGAAATTATTGAACCGACGTTCAACTGGTATGGGATTTTCGCTTTATCTTTCTCATCTTAAGCCCTCGAGGAATCAAAATAAGCTATAAAAGCGATCTGATATTTTACAATCTAATGTAAAAGGCAATATATTATGACTATAGAAATTGGGCCGAGCTCCGATGTAAACGCTATGGGAAGAAATAGTGATACGAATGGAAACCCTTTGCAAATATTAAAATATTTTTCTTCATTTTTTACTAAAGTATTACGACAAACAAAATATTAATATTTGTAACATTTAAATTTTAGTAGCGATTAAGAGAAATCTTTCCATAATAAAAGAGATTCATTTCCACTGACTGTTATAACCTCATATAGAAGAAAAGAAAGAAAGACAAATAAATCAACGAGAAACGCTAAGTTCCTATTTAATACAAGTGTGCACTGTTAGAAATGCAAGACTGAATAGGCTTTGGTTAAGCTAAGTTAGTGCGATCTACCATCAAAGACGATTTGGTGATTAGCACCATTTACCACCGGTTGGGATTGTAATCGAGCGCTGGCTTATAAAAAGAAAAAAAATCGGTCGAGTTGTCATTAGCCTTATTTATTTAAAGTATTGTATGCATTGAGTTATATGATCCTGTTCACCAACGACATTCCCATCCCGTCGAAAGGTGTTCAACTCTCCCTCTTCGCAGACGACACTGCCATCTACTACAGAGGTGTCTCACTACCCTTCATACGGAACAAGATTCAAAAGTCAGTTGATGACCTAGGTGCTTGGTTCAAAAAATGGCGCATCGATGTGAACCCGGAGAAGAGCTCCGCCGTTCACTTCGATTATAAACGACGCCGTCTCAAAAACACTCCACCAATACGTATGCTAGGGACCCCTGTCCCCTGGCATACGTCCGCCAAATATTTAGGTGTCACTCTAGACACAGGGCTCACTTTCAAGCCCCACGTCAAAAGAGTAACCCGTCACGCACGGTTTTATCTGAGTAGGCTCAACAGTATGTTGGGCCGACACAGTAAAATGTCCCTTCGAAACAAGCGTACCCTTTACAAGGTCTGTATACGACCAGTCATGTCCTACGCGGGCCCCGTCTTTGCCCACGCAAACCCTAACATTTTAAATGAACTCCAAATAGTTCAGAACCTCTTCTGTCGTCGAGCTGCGAACGCACCGTGGTACGTCCGTAATGCCGACCTTCATCGGGACTTAGAGCTCCCAACAATTCAACAATTTTTTTAAAAACTCTCTGAGAACTTCTTCAAAGCCTCAGAGTCGCACCCAAACCATTTAATTCGTGAGGCAGCTTCTTATGCAGCAGCACCCTCCCACCCCTCTCGCTATCGTGTCCGCAGGCCGAGAAACTCTCTCTCGGACCCGCCTAATAAACTTTCAAACGACCTGAACTGTCTCCTGGCGGCTCAGGCCAACTCTAATTAAATAAAATTATTGTAATATCTAACATTAATTTGCCTTCGTAGGCACTCCCTCAGCGGTACTTAGCCGCCTGCGCCCTCTTTTCCCAAAAGAGGGTCGCTCATGATAAGGCACAATAGAGCTTAATCAGCCGGTTGCCTGTCCCCAAAGGCGGTTTTTTAGAGGGTATCACTTAGGGTCCCCGGTAGGACAGTGAGCCCCTCATAACCACGATAGACCGGCTATCATGGTATGCGTAATGCATTTTCCGCCTCCCTACGTATAGGGTAGCCCTTTAATTGCTTCGGGCGCAAAAAAAAAAATGAGTTATATGTACTACGTACTAGAGAAGCTATTCCAAACAAAAAATGTGCACTACTCTGTATGCACATGCGCGGGAAACAATAGAGTCGCGCATGCGCAGTTGACATAAACGCGCGAGAATTGTCATAATAAATAATTGCTTATTTTGTAGACAGAGAAACCTATAGACATATTGACGCCTTCTTTCGCATTCGCACACGACTTTTTCGTGTCATACATCTTGCATAGAAATGAGACAGAGCGGTGTGATTGTTTGTCCCTTTCTCCGTGCCGGTTTTTTTGCTTAGCAAACTACACTTTGCTAAACAACTTTGACAGTTCGTAGCGATCTAAGGAGTTTACAAGTTGGTTTAAGTGAGAAAAAAGTGTTTTGTGAGCTTAAGATTGGTAAATCTTGTTCAGTTCAGTTCTTAGAACAATTAAAATTTTTATCTAAATATGTTTAAAAGTCATAAAGATTATTGTATAACCTAAAACTACGTTATCGTTCTTTCTCACTCGAGGCCACGCTAATCATTAGTCTATAGGTTTCTCTGTCTACGGCTTATTTAGATTGTACTGGTAATCGAGTACATTTTTTAATTTTCGTTTATTTTGCATATGTGCTAATTTAATATAAAATTATTCTTAGCGCCGCTCCGCACAGCATGAATATCTAAGCCACAATATCAGGTGTACGGATTGCAGTACAGTTCAGTTGAACATAGTGAGTGTTGAATGCGAAATCTAGTGCGTAGTACATATATATCGATGATTGTATGATATTTGTCATTGAATCACGCTTGGACGGCTGACGATCCTAATAAAGTTTGTCAAAAATTCGAAAATGTTATGAAATCTTATGTCCTATGTTTAAGCAGGCGAGTATTTCATATTTTACCGAACCTTAATAAATAAATAAAACAAATGAATCCCACTCCCAATAAGTATTATGTAATAATCTATGTTGAATAAAAATCATTCTATTCTATACTTATTTATAAAACAACATTCAACACGCTAGGCAAGATCAACGTTCACGCTTATGGAAAATATTCCAGACTAATGTTTACTTTTTATTTTAATTGAAATTTACGGTGCCGTATCGGAGCTGGCAACACTCGTTTGCACGACTTGCATTATCTCGCCTGCTTAGTATGCGACGTCATTATGGTACTACTCTCCGTACACGGAAAATTTGCACGTTCTTTTGATAAATGAACATGAGCCGTAGTAGCTCAAGGGATAAGCGCAAGCCTTAAAATTTCATATCGTAAACCGGTTTCAAGAATAGAGCCAGCATAGTTGCGAGCTTTGTATCATAGTTCTTAGAGATGACAGCCCCTTTTCAACCGACTTCAAAAAAGGAGGAGGTTCTCAATTCGTCTGTATTTTTTTATGTGTTACCTCAGAATTTTTGTTGAACCGATTTTGATGATTCTATTTTTATTTGAAAGCTGGTGCTTTTAAGGTCTCATATAAATTTGATCAAGATCTGACCAGTAGTTTTTTAGTTATCCTTAATAATGCGTGTTTAAATGACTTCGACTACATTGATGATTTACTCATTTTATTTATATTGAATTCAGTGGTACAAAATTTCAATTTAACCACTAGTTTAATGTAGACACATCTATCTTCTATTAAGAATCAAAATATAGATGCGTCGTCACACTCCTAAAAACTAAGAATGATTCGTTACCAGTTGAAATGGATTCCAGTTGTCTACACTCACCATATGAAACTCAGTAGCATTAAGTTGCTTTATTCTTCCTCGGTAGGGCTAACCCACTCGTGTTGTAACAATAATAAAGCTGGAGCGAGGCTCAACCACGATAAAATGGTACAAGTTCATGTGCTACGGTAGCTTACCATTACTATTTATTACTATTGACCCTTACCATCAGATGGACTGTGAATTAGATTGTTACTTCTATTATATAAAACAAATTACTATCACTTCATTTACAAGGTACATCATTATTCATCATTACATTACAGCCCTTCACAAGTCCACTGCTGAACATAGGCCTCAACAAGGTACATAGTAGGATTTATTTTTGCCTAGGAGTCAAAATAGGAGTAGAATTTGAATCAACGTGCCCCATACACTGGGCCACATACCGTCAATGATCATACGTATATATATATATATATATATATATATATATATATATATATATATATATATATATATATATATAATAATGCCCTCCAGACCGAATTTCGGCCACGGCGGCCTGCCTTAGCGGAGGCTAGCCAGTGGCACAGGACAGGATTATATTATATTCTCATGATTATAGTGCCCAAGCGTATGCGCAAGCACAGGTGCACTCTCTACTCCCTCACTCTCATAATCCGATGGGATGGTAAACCGACATGACCAGAAAGAGATCAGGCGCAGGACCAACGGCTTTACGTGCTTTCCGAGGCACGGGGGTGAGACACCGCCAACTTCGCTGTTTTTGTGTTTTTTCGCCAAATTGCTGTCGGAAATAAGACCGCCTATTGCATACTTCTTTTGTATATTTTCATACGTGGTAGAGCAACGCTACAGTTATATCAGTAGTATAGTTGTAGCACGAATGGGTCGGCTCGACCGGGGCAGGACCACGTTCTCAGAGAATACTAGCGTAAAATTGTAGTTTCTGTATTTCGTATGATGAGTGTATAGAACTGGAGACCCTTTTTACTGGAAACGAGGCATTCCATCTTAGTCCTCACGGGTGACAACACATCTGCATTTTGATTTGTAATCGAGGGTAGATGTAGATATCTATGTGCCACAGCAACTACTTACCATCAGGTGGACTGTGTGCTCGTTTGTCACCCTATCCTTTTAAAAAAATCTGTAATTTTAGTATGGTGTGCACTCAGACAAAATAAAAACGGTGTGCAATAAAGAATATTTAATAAATAAATAAATACGGAAGTATAATAATAGATTACACTTTCGTATGATAATTAATATAAGTAGAATTAAAATTTCAGTTCATAATATCTAATTAACTGCCTTTTATAGAGCTCAGGGGGTTATTTGCACCCCATTAAGACGTTAATAACCATTCTAATTTGTTTTGTCTGTCTGTTCGAGCTATTATAGCTGAACCAATCGCAATCAATCTTCAGGAACCTATAAAGACGAACGTCATGAGAGGTCTAGACTATAATTTATAAGGAAAACTTGGTGAACCTCTTTTATGAATTAGAATAATATAAACAGTTGTTGATGATAGCTTAAAAAAAATCTAAATTCTACACAGGTGAAGCCGGGGCGGGACTCTAGTCTAACCTTATGTACATGCTTAATGATCAGAGCTACGAGCATAGTGAAATATCGATTAGTGGTTCGACCGACCTTTGGCGCGAAGAAACTAGAACCCCGACCACGATCGATATTAATTATAAATCTATTAATATTAAGCAAGCGATTTAGAGGCTTGTTAATTAAAAAAATACTGATCATTATTGCATAACCGATAATGAACTGTATGAAGACTGTATGAAAGCTCATATATAGAATTAATTTTCGAAGTTAGTAATGTGATTTACCATCTGGGGTTTCAACACCATTTACCACCAGGTGGTGTTGTAGTAAAGCACTTGTTTACAATAAATAAATAAAAGTTAAGCGATTTAATTATCGAAAATGTTCAATAGATAAATCTTACATTACATTGCATTCATCTTCCCATTTTGTCTCGTTTGAGCCGTAAAAGGCTATTATGGGAAATTCCAGAGATCTTAATATGGCTTCTAATAGATGACGGTATGACCACTCCATGAAATTACCATGAAACTATATAAAATGGTTATTTTAATATAAATGAATACATGTTTGATAATAACCCCTGGGAATGAGGTGGTCGCTTGCAAGCTGTTTCTAAAATTAATTTTTTAAATATTTTGTAACCATAAAATTTATTTAAAAAAAGTCCTGCTGGGTTTCTTGCTGGTTCCTCCCAGGACAGAGGTTTTTTCGAACCAGTGGTAAAGTAAAAAATGGCTTTCAATAAGAATTACTACATGTAATTCTTTATTAATAATCTATATTGAATAAAAAATATTCTATTCTATCTATTATCTTATATTATCCTGTTCTATTCTTTTCTATTCTAGAAAAGAAAAGAATAGAGCAGACCAGTTGATGGGCAGTAGCCTCTTCTTAATAACAACTAAAATAAAAAAAACAGCAGGTGCCAACTCGCCTGCCAAGGATGGCAACTATGGCAAATATTTTTCTTATGAGCCTATGTTCAGCAGTGGACGTTTTACATGATTTGACCTTCGGACTCGATAAGCAGGTACGCTGTCCACTAAGCCATGGTCATTATTAATAGATTACTACTAATACAACAAAAAATTGTTATAAACAATCATTATTAAACGAAGGTGTTTTAAGCCGAATAGATGATGTAATTTCGCGGCTCCAGTTCGCAGGAAACAAAGAGTTCGGCTCTTCTCTCTAATCAGGCAAGCAATTTCCTATTGAACGCAACGGTATGTGGGCGAAACCGTAATTTTGTAATTTCGCAATTACGCGTACAGTGCTGACAACTTAGTTTTCTTACGGGAAATCAAGCGCTATCCGTGACTGTTTTTAGCAGACTTCAAAGAAGAAGGAGGTTTTAAATTCGACTTTAAGTTCTTTTTTATGTACACTATACAATATCTTCGTCAATTAACAGATTTTGATAAATCTTTTTTTATTTAATAGATTCTTCTTCAGTGCCGTCCAATATAAATCAAGCTAAAAAGTTATATCCTAAATGATGGCTAAGTAGGTAAGGTATTTTTTTAATGTAACTGTTTAGACGGTATTGATATTGTGATTATCATTTGCCCATTTAAAATGGTAAAAAAATAACTTTTAATAAAAAATGACAGCTGACTTCAATAATTTCACATTCTGAAGTCGGTATTTTAACTCTTATCCAAATTACGCCTTAGCATGGTTTTAACTTTGTAAGGTTTAGTTAAACAATAGTAATGATTTGGTTATTTCTTATTTGTATGTAATTAGAATACGTTAATATATATACGTTTTTATAAGTGGTAGAGCCATGCTGCAGTTATATTAATTAGTACCTAGTATAGTTGTAGCACGAATGGGTCGGCTCGACCGGGGAAGGACCACGCTCTCACGGAATACCAGCGTAAAACAGTAGCTTAATGCTTTTGTGTTTCGTGTGGTGAGTGTAGAGAACCAGAGACCCTTTTTACTGGAAACGAGGCATTCCATCTCAGTCCTCACGGGTGACAACACATTTGCATTTTGGTTCGTAACCGAGGATATGTAGATGTTTATGGGCCGCAGCAACCACTTATCATCAGGTGGACTGTGTGCTCGTTTTGTCACACCACCCTATAAAAAAGTTAGGTTTTTCACAAGTAATACCTTACGAAAATTATCCTAATAAGACGGATATTTTTAATTTCAGTTTCCAAAATTGGTAAATTTGTTTAGTATCTAATGAGTGATTGTAATCAGCAAGTAATTTGCCATGGTACAGTGGTTTAGCATTGAGTTGGGATACTGAGAGCAGCGGGTTAGCATCCCGCACGGAACATTTATTTGTATGTCTACAAATAGCCGTTCCAGATCTGGCTGTTTGTCCTTGAGCAATTTATTCAAGTAAGCTAACTTCTTGATGAAGGAGTAAATCCTAGTGTAACGTTTTTTAAATGTAAATTAAACGATTAATTTAAATTTAAACAGTTTTCGTAGTCATACCAAAAACTTAGCACTGTCACACATTAGCATATTATTGTAAAGTTTTTAAAAAAGATTATTATAAAGTATATTTTTTTATTACTTGACACTGGCAAAAGTGCAAAAGTAACGAGTCGATAACGAAAAAACGATTGACGATGATGATGACGATGAAACGATGACTTGCCACTTCCCCTAAGGATGACAGTAAGATTACATAAAGTCTATTATATAGGTACGTCTAGAAAAAATTGTAATTTGTCCGGGTATATTAGGAGTGTGTAAATGTGAGTCTGGGGGTATTGTTTTATAAATAATGTGGGGATGTGTGTGTATGAAGAATGAAGAAAGTATAAGTTAAAGTTAAGAATGAAGAAAGAATATGTTGGTGGATGAAGAAAGTATAAGTAAGAAGACTAGTTCCCTTACATTATAAAATTTATTGATCAAATACGAAAGCTTTGATTATATACCTGTATATAATCAAAGCTTTCGTATTTGATCAAAAAATTTGATTATATACCTGTATATAATCAAAGTACGAAAACAATCCTAGGTAAAAGATCATAAGTAACTGTACCCAACCAATACGTAAACTTTTTTTACATATATATGTTATTGCATAGAATATATTTTAAGTATTTTATTTAATTTATTATATATAAAAGCGGGCTGACATGGGTACTGTCTTCTAGCAAATACAATACGTATAAGTGTAGGTGCCGCACTGTCAGTTCTCATCTCCTTTTTTGAAGGGATTCATTAAACGGAGAGAAGTTTACTAATCTGATATAGAGTATTAGTGAATAATCTATAAGGACTGAAATACATGATCTTTATAAGAGATGTCTGTGACCTTTCCAGATCTAAAAAGTTAATCTTGGTGGCTCCTCCCCAAATTGGGATGCAATAGGAAATAATCGATTGTGCTAAGGTTATGTAAATTTTATTTAATAGAGTGCTAGGAAATTTCTAATCTTAATTAGTTAAATACCTAGATTAACTTTATGATCTGATATATAACAGCTGCCAACTGCGAGTGCCAACTAAACCTTTTATCAACAATGATTCCGAGGTATTTAATTACGTTCACCTTATTTATAAACAGACACTCTCACACGAGGTATTTTCAGGATTTGGGCAGCTGTTTTTGATACATAAATTATATCTTGGCTGCGACGATGTATAGGGATCAAAATAGAATTAGTTCGTTGTTTGGATATTTAAATTTAAAATATTATTCCTCAGCCAATTCGACACACGGGTTAAGCTCCGCTTGATATAAATTAAAAAGAGAGTCGGGCCAAGGACACTCCCCTACGGGACACCAATTTTAACGGTATTTTTATCACTAATGAAGCTATCTATTTTAAGGCTTGGGTTCTGTCATGAAGGTAGCTATTAAAAAGAGAGAGCATAATCCCCTTGATCCCAATGTTCTCTAACCTGTCTATAAGAATGAACAAACGGTGCTAAAGGCCTTTTTAGGGTCTAGAAAGACCGTAAGGTATTCGTATCCCTTGTCGACTTCCTTAGCTATAATAAGGATCAAATCTAGAATTGTGTTATGAGAGTAGATATTCCTTTACGAAAACCATATTGAAATTCTGATAACATATTGCGTTTGTTAAGAAAATTATTAGCCTTTTATTAACTTCTCAATGAGTTTTGAAATTGAAGTCAAAACAGAGATTGGCCTATAATTATCGACCTCTGATGTATCTCCACTCTTGTAAACAAGGATTACTATAGATCGCTTGAGAGCACTAGGAAAGACTTCTGTACTAAAACAAAGATTTGCCAACTTACATATATATGGGACCACAAAGTCTCTGAAATGCAGTGCTGATCCCATCCCAGCCAGGTGCACTTCCGGAGTCCAGGCTCATGAATACGCTGCCAATTTCATTAGGATCTGTCTTCAGCAGGAAAAACGAGGAAAGATTGGAACAGGTGGTCGAGGGTACGTTTAAAATATAACTGTCGGGTCCAGACTGATTAATTATAAGGTCTGCTAAAAGAGACCTCTAATTAATTATTAACATGATTGACTGATATTTGTGGGTGCCATTTTGAATCAAGTAATATTTTGAATAAAGTAAATTTTGAATAGAGTATTAATTTTGGTGGTTTATATTGCGTAATCTCATTTATTGTGGACCATATTTTTTAATTTCGCCGTGTAGTGGCGGTTAAGAATATCCACTACCCCATATCTTCCCGTGGGTGTCGTAAGAGGCGACAGAGGGAGACAGGCAGGAGATGGGCAGCAGCATCTTCCTGATAACAGCAACTGTACGACAAAAAAAAAACTGCGGTTGCCAACCCGCTCGCCAAGCGTGGCAACTATGGCAATATGAACAATTACACAAATAGACGGCCTCCAGTCCCCGGCGGCCCCGCTATTCCTGGCTACGGTGGCGACCATGGTAACGGCGGGGCAGGGGGTGCTAAGAATCTCCGGTGGAGGTTCGGTTGCCACCTACGACGACTCGACCTGGCAACATTTAACGTAAGCACACTGAGGACTGACGAGAAGATCCTGGAGCTGGAAGAAGAGATAGACAAGTTGCGCTGGAGTATTATAGGATTATCCGAGGTCCGAAGAGAGGGGGAGGACACGGTGATTCTCGAATCCGGCAACTTGTTCTATCACCGGGAGGGCGACCATCTGTCCCAAGGAGGTGTCGGATTTATCGTCCACAAGTCACTCGTCAACAACGTTGTACAGATTGAGAGTGTGTCGACGAGGGTCGCGTACCTGATACTCAGAATCACCAAACGGTATTCGCTGAAGGTCATACAGGTTTACGCACCAACGTCGGCACATTCCGATGAGGAGGTGGAGGAAATGTATGAGGATATTTCCAAAGCCATACATTCCTCCAAAACCCACTACACGGTGTTGATGGGAGACTTCAACGCAAAACTAGGCACAAGAGAAAACGGTGAGCTGAAGTTAGGGAAATTTGGAGTAGGGCAACGGAACCGAAGGGGCCAGCAGCTGGCCGACTTTATGGAGAAAGAGGGACTCTTTATGATGAACTCTTTCTTCCAGAAGCGGCCCCACAGGAAGTGGACCTGGTCGAGCCCCGACGGTTCGACAAAAAATGAGACTGACTTCATTATGACGACGAGACGCCAACTGTTCAGTGATGTCTCAGTGATCGCAAGGGTGAAAACTGGCAGCGATCACCGAATGGTTAGAGGCACACTGAACCTAAACGTTAAGTTGGAGAGGTCTCGTCTGATGAAGTCAACGCTCCGTCCCCCCTCGTGCTCTGATCCAAAATCCCGAAAACTTTCAGCTCGAGTTACACAACCGCTTTCAGTGCCTACAAGATTGCAATGCAGTGGACGATATGAATGACAAGCTCGTGGAAACTGTCCATGCGGTCGGAGCTAAGTTCTGCAAGACCCGCCGCAGAAGAACACAAAAACTCTCCGATCACACTCTTAATCTCATGGCTGTTAGACGGGAGATGAGGCTGCAATCGTCAACAGATTTGACAGCATACAGGCAACTGAACAGACAGATCTCCAAATGCATGCGGCGAGACTTACGCAATTTTAATACTGCTCGTATTAAAGAAGCGATCGAGCGGAACCAGGGCTCCAAAGTCTTTGCCAGAGATCTGTCTGCCAGAAACAGCCAACTGTCAAGGCTGAAGACTGAGTGTGGCAGCATCGTTTCCGGGACACCTGAGATTTTGAGTGAGATTGAGAGGTTCTATGGGCAGCTGTACACATCATCGTTGGAGCCACACGCAAGTGTGAGTAACGATCCAAGAGCAAGTCTTATCCGACACTATTCCGATGATATCCCGGAGGTCAGTCTGAGCGAGATTAGAATGGCTCTCCACCACCTTAAAAACGGCAAGGCCCCGAGCGAGGATGGAATTACAGCGGAGCTTCTGAAAGCGGGTGGAACACCGGTACTTGAAGTCTTTCAAAAGCTCTTCAATTTTGTCCTCCATGGTGGCACTACTCCACACACTCCAAGGCGTGGAGCAGAAGTGCGGTGGTCTTGTTTTTTAAGAAAGGCAACAACGCTCTCTTGAAGAACTACAGACCGATTTCCCTTCTGAGCCGCGTCTACGTGCTGTTTTCGAGAGTCATTACGAATCGTCTCGCACGCAGACTCGACGACTTCCAGCCTCCCGAACAAGCCGGTTTCCGAAAAGGCTTCAGTACCATAGACCACATACATACCCTGCGGCAGATTGTACAGAAGACTGAAGAGTACAATTTGCCACTTTGCCTGGCGTATGTGGACTATGAGAAAGCCTTTGATTCCGTCGAAATTTGGGCGGTGCTGCAGTCCCTTCAGCGGTGCCAAGTTGACTGTCGGTATATCGAAGTGCTGAAGTGTTTGTACAGTAGGGCTACGATGGCTATCCGAGTACAGAACCAGAGCTCGAAACCTATCCAACTGCAGAGAGGTGTAAGACAGGGTGACGTTATATCCCCGAAACTCTTCACCGCTGCTTTGGAAGACGTTTTCAAGCTACTTGACTGGAAAGGATACGGTATTAACATCAATGGCGAGTACATCACTCACCTTCGATTTGCCGACGATATAGTCCTTATGGCAGAATCGCTGGAGGACTTAAGCACTATGCTCAATGACCTCAATAGTGCCTCCCAACGGATAGGTCTTAAGATGAACATGGACAAAACAAAGATTATGTTTAATGTCCATGTCACACCTATGCCGGTAGTTGTTGGGAGCACTATGCTCGAAGTTGTTGACGAGTACGTTTACCTGGGACAAATATTCCGACTAGGTAAATCCAACTTCGACCGAGAGGTCAATCGACGGATTCAACTCGGCTGGGCAGCGTTCGGGAAATTACGACATATCTTCTCGTCAGGTATACCTCAATCTCTGAAAACTAAAGTGTACAACCAGTGCGTGTTGCCAGTGATGACTTACGGATCAGAGACGTGGTCCTTCACTGCTGGCCGTATGAGGACGCTCAAGGTCGCTCAGCGAGCTATGGAGAGGGCTATGCTCGGAGTTTCTCTGCGTGATAGACTCAGAAATGAGGATATCCGCAGTAAAACCAGATTGACCGACATAGCCCAACGGATTAGTAAGCTGAAGTGGCAATGGGCCGGCCATATAGCTCGAAGAACCGATAACCGATGGGGAAGAAAGGTTCTCGAGTGGCAGCCTCGTACCGGTAGGCGTAGTGTAGGGCGACCCCCCACTAGATGGAGTGACGACCTGGTAAGATATGCAGGAAGTCGATGGATGCAGGTGGCTCAGGACCGTGCTTTGTGGCATTACTTGGGGGAGGCCTATGTTCAGCAGTGGACTTGTGAAGGGCTGTGATGATGATGATGATGATGATATTTTTTAAGTTGATTAAATGAATTATCAATTTTTTATCTGCTATAATTTCTCCTATGTTTTCTTTTATAACGTTAGAGCGAAAATTGTCATAAACGTTTAAAGGTTATTTTAAAAATTATGTAATGGGGTTCCTTACTAAGCTTGATTTGCTTGCTATTTCTAAGTTTAATGCATTTTAGAGCCCCATCAGTTAATATCAGTACGTCAACATCATGATTTAATTGTGAAAAGTTACCTACTTGTAGATCATCAAAATTCTTGTTTTTTTCTTAATTTCTTAATTCTTAATTTTTAATCACCTAAAATATTAGGGGCATATCTCCTAATATTTTAGGTGATTAAAAATTAAACTATTATGTGTACTACACGAAACATGTTTGGTAAGGTCTTGAATATTAAATTTAAATGCTTTAGAGATTTGGAAAGAGACTAATTCCAGTAGTGTATAAAGGCTATCTATAATGAGGTTTTGTGTAACGATAATCGTAGCTGAATTAGGATAACTGAGAATCTAAATATGTGTATTTATTTGTATATGCTACTAGTAACTATATTAGTAGTGTTTAAATTCCTTGGCCAAGTAAAGTATAGTAAAGTTATAGACTAACGTATAGTTCCACTGCTGGGCACAGGCCTCCTCCCATTCCTGGCGTCTTCGAAATATTTATTTTTCTTATTTCTCAGACATGCAGGTTTCCTCACAATGTTTTCCTTAACCGCCGAGCACGTGGTAAATCAGCACTTAAAATTGCAAAATTTCATTGATGCCGGCGGGGATCAAGCCCGGGTTACTCGCGTACTTTGAAATTTACAGCGAGCGTTTAGCCGCTTAGCTAACACGACTCTTCAAATACATATTATATTTTTATTATATCCTTAGACACTTCAGAATTATTTTCGTTAAAAAATAAATAACAAATTATTTATAGATGCTTCAAAATAGGTATCAAATTTGTAAGCATTCATTACATAAAGTTATGACCTGCAAATCACAAGGTAAATCGTTGTATGACTCCTAATAAGCGGCCGATATTAGTCGTAATGGAGACAAATGTCTGGACCCCTTTTACGTAGATAGTAACCTTTCTCTCGAGACATCACAAAGCCAATATCGTGCGAGTCGCAAATAGGCACGCAGGCCTCTTGAGTCCTTAGTTTTCTACACAATTAAGGGGTTCATTATGCCATAAACAAAACGCAGCATGCGTCATTTTCGAACGCGACCTCGATAGGGCTGAAAATGAAATAAGATAACTAAGTTTGTCATGTAAAGTACTATATATACTCGTATCAATTTAGTAGCAAAGTACTATCAATAATATAATAATACCACAGCTGAATAGAAGAGATATTATCAATAGTAGCCATTCTTAAAAGGTGGGTTGGTAACCGAAGCTTTTTTTTTTGAGTTATCAGGCCCTGCCCATCCTCTGTCTCTTTTACAACATCCACGGTGCGATATGGGGTAGTGGATATTCTAACACCGTCGCTTCATGGCAAATGTTATTTAATATCCGATGTTTTAAAATACTTATTAGTATTTCGTTCATAATATATTAGATCAATAATGTATTATACTAATAGTGTAAGATAAAAGCCGTGATATCTCAGAGGTTAAGATTCGGTCTCCACCGGCAAAGTAACGAATTTGTTAATTGCAGCAAAAAGTTTAAAGTTTTCGTACGTGGTAGAGCCACACTGCAACTATATTACAGTTGCATGAATGGGCCGGCTCGATCGGGGAAGGACCGCGCTCTCACAAAATACCAGCATAAAACAGCGGCTTAATGCTGCTGTGTCTCGTATGGTGAGCGTAGAAAACCCTATTGGAAACGAGGCATTCCATCTTAGTCCTCAAGGGTGATAATGCATCTACATTTTGATTATTCATCGAGGATGGACGAAGATGTCCATGGGCCACAGCAGCCACTTATCATAAGGTGGACTGAGTGCTAGTTTGTCACTCTTCCTTATTAAAAAGGTAATTTTTACCAAGAGGTTGGTGGTGACAGAAACCATCGTGAGGAAACATGTAAAGACTCCAGCACGCACTGAAACTGCACGGTAGACACATTGCTCTATCCATCACCCTTTCAGAAATAGAAGGGGCCTGTGCGCAGCAATGGGACCTATAAGTATTAGAAATTGTACCTAGCAAAAATAGACTTACGAATAAATTGCCATATGAATGGAAGGAAGCAAAGATTGTAATAGAAAATGATGTGCAAGTGTGTGTCTGGTACTAAGATAGCTAACTTACCTATCAGGTGTAGCGACTACGGGAAATCCTCCTTAATTGGAGAAAACTTTTGGCCCGCTGTAGACAATAAAAGGCTGATCTTTTTTTATTGGCAGGGAGATAGGTCTTATAGGCCCAATAGGTTAAGTAAAAAAGATCTAGGTTAAAAGGTTTAGGTTTTGCAGTGAATTTATGATTGACTGCAATTAATGAATTCATGAATTTCTAGAACGTAACCTGACTAACTCTGCTGAGTGCATGTGCATGTGCTAACGCTGCATGTTACGGCAATCATTTTAAGTGAGGCCTATTTTTTTTAATTAAATGCGAGCAGCTATGCAGGTCTAGGGAAAGAGACCAGTATCACTGCGACCAATAAGATCTATTGTGATCGCTGCTATGGCTATAGTTCACAGCTAAGCCCTATGTCTTCAATGAATAGAAGGAGTTGGTTAGCCGTGAGCAATATCACTTCTTCTGGGTGGAGTACATAGTTTCCCAGATGAGTGTTACTTTTGCGCATTAAGGGTCCGCAATCGGTTAGGATGTGTAGAGGTGTTTCTTCCGTTATGGAACAGAACCGACACATCCTTGAGTTGCTTAGTCCCAGGATGGACATGTGCTTTTTAAGACAACAGTGTCCAGTTAGGGCTCTTGTCAGAATGCACAATTTATTTTTAGTTAATCCCAGGGCTTCTGAAGCGAATTTACGATCAAGAGCCCGGATTAAGGTTTTAGAATGTTTTAAGCCGTGGTGTGTCAGACCAGATCTTAAGTGATTTATTGTGATAAAGAGTTTCAAGGGTCAATCGGGCTAGGCTTCTTGGGATTCCACAAAATGGCTCAGGTCCCAAATTGTGTGCACTCTGAGCCCTCCCGTACAAGTCGGGGCAAATTCGTTGCCAACAATACCCTCGTGACCCGGAACCCATCTTAAAACGACCCTGTTGTTACATCCCAGGGCGTTTAAACGTTTCACGCAGTCTCCAACTAACTTCAAGTTCACTAAGTTTGACCTCAGCGCTAGAAGTGCTGCTTGACTATCAGAGTTTATGTAAATTATATATGGTTGACGTAGTGTTTTGCAGATTGAATTCCGCACACCGAAGTATGGCGAAAATTTCTGCCTGGAAGATAGAGGTGCATCTACCCAAATTCATACTAAGTTTGAATTTGGGGCGTTGCCCGTAAATTTCAAAGCCTACGTCGAGGCCCATTTTAGGACCCATCGGTATACCATTTGAGGCTACTGACCTCACAGATAACCTGGCCATTCAGCCAGTCTTCTCTGGAGGGTAACTCCACTAAAAACTTTTTATTAAAATTGTATGGTGGACGCATGATATCTGAGATCATGCATAAGATCGGTGATTCCTTAATTGAGTCGAGCATGGATCTCAATCTGTAGGAGAGCAAGCTCAGACCGCCCTGGGCGTTAATCCTATACAAACTAGCCCTCGCCTCCTTGTCTAGATAGAGATCAAGGGGCGTTAGGCATAGAAGTGCATTAAGAGCCGCTCCAGGCGATGATCGCATAGCTCCAGTTGCCATTAAGCAGGCAGTCCCTTGTAGACTATTTAGTCTGTCCGCAGTCGTCTTTTGGTTGGCCTTGTTACACCAGACAATAGAGGCGTAGGTGAGAATCGGCCTTACTACGCTGCTGTACAGCCATAGGACGATACTGGGACGCAAGCCCCTGTTGTTCCTGACCAAAAGACTGCACGTACCTAAAGCACTTTTTGCCTTATGGCATACGTTGCTAAGTTGAGAGTTCCACGTTAGTTTTTGGTCGATTGTTTCGCCCAAGTACTTAACTTCCGTGGAAAATGGTACTTCTTTGCCATTAAGTTTTGGTTGGACTAATTTGTCCAACCGTCTCTTTTTGGTAAAGGGTATTATAACAGTTTTATCAGCATTAACTGATGAACTGTTATCCCTACACCAGTTATTGATGGTGTTTGGGGCTATTTGTGTTATTGACGATAAATTACTTTGGCAAAAGCCACTCGCAATGATATAAGGTCATCAGCATAACCCAGTGTGTCAATGCGTAGATCTGCCATTTTGTACAATATTTGGTCAACCGCAAGAGTCCAAAGAAGGGGTGACAAAACACAGGGCAGCCTCTTGTGGTTCCAACCTCAATCGAAGTTTGAAACAGCGCTATTTTTGCTTTTCTGGTTGAGAGCATCGATTTCACCCATTAGATGGTTGTGGGGTCAACGTTTTTAGATGTCAGACCCCCAATCAGCAGTGATGTGGGGCTACTGTCGAAGGCGCCCTCAATATCTAGAAAGGCAAAAAGAGCTATTTCTTTATCCTCCAGTGCGGCCTAAGTGAGGCCTAACCATTAGCCTGAGGTTTTTCACTAAGACTTATACCCTTCGGCTTAGGCTTAGGTATTGATAAAAATTGCTTTCATAAGTCTTAAAGTTGGAACGCATCGCCGATAAAGTTTATCTTAATGAAGCGATACAAAAACCGAAATCCCGAAATCGGTCATTTGGATGGCATGAATCAGTGACGAAATGTGTGTGACAACTGACTATTGGACCAATAATGCTATTTTTATTTCAGGGTTCTTTGATATTGTTACGAGGTTGGGGTTCATGATAGTATAAACAGCCGAATGAATTACTAAAATAGACACTTTAATTACCGAACACCCAATACAACTAAGAAAACACACAAATAATAAAACACAGTTGTACCACTGATCACTTTATTTCGTAGTTATATCGCTTCGGAGTATTCGCTTGGATTGCCAATTTAATACTTACTTGGTCGCGGTTCTTACCGGCCATATTTCCTATATAAATAGGGCCTCTTCTACTGAAACATCTAAAATGTTCGAGTACGTACCGGTCCGACTGACTAGGTGTAGAAAGTTCTGGTATGGAAATCTCTAGAAGGATCTCGACTCTCCTAGTTCTGTTACTCGATACATTACAATAAATATACAATATTTATTACCATTATTAAAAAAATGTAACAAAAATCATAAATACATTACATACAGTCCTAATACCCGCAATATAGTGCTAAGAACCCTGGCTGGCTTCCATCACTGAATTCTTACATACTTTGCCTTTGATATATGAATTTTGTCATACCCTCATGTAAAAATGAATTATATAATATATCTGTTATTTTTATTACAGCCTTTAAAAATTCATTGCTAAACACCGTCCATAGGAAAGTTACATTACACGAGCTTGAGCCACCTGAATCCATCGACTTCCTGCGTGTCTTACCAAACCGGGCCCATTGCCAATTCAGATTACTGATCTGTTGGGCTATGTCACTTACTCTGGTTCTCCTCTCTCGATATCCTCATTTCGAATTCATAATTTATGCACAAAACTCTGAGCATAACTCTTTACATAGCTCGCTGAACAACCTCAATCTTCCTTATATGGGCAGCGTAATCTTCCTTATACTGGCAACACGTAATGGTTTTGGAGGACTACGTGACGAGAAATCTAATTGTAATCGTATTCTAATCGTAATCAAGTCGTTATCTCCCAAACACAGTTCGTCCAAGTTAACTTTGTCGAAAATTCGGTCAAATTTGGACTTACCTAGTCAAGAATTTGATAGGTTAACAAACTCGTTAATAATTTCGCGTGTAATTTTCCCAACAACTACTGGCTAAATACTAAATAATCGCACTAAGCGATCTAATTTAATATATGTTACTTGTGAGATACATTGTGTTTTCATGCGATGGCCAAGTCAATCTATATATTTAAAACATACAAGATTTTTAACATTGATATAGTCACTATAAAATGTTGTTAGGTTAGCTAATTACGTTGAAGTTCTTTTACGCCAAGTTGTCTGTCAGTGGTACCTACTTTCGAACCTTCTTTTTCTGCCACTGAATAGCAGTGCTTGCGTTTGACGTATAGTGAGCTAGTTATGGCAGATTGTGAGTAATTCCATCCTAGTCCGCAGAGGTGAAGCCTTATTTTTAAAAATGGAATACCATTACCATTAGTTACACTGTAAGTTAATTTATCAATTCAGTATTATTTAAATTACGGCCTCGTCGGTCTAGTGGTTGTAGTAGTGCGACTGCTGATCATGAGGTCCTGGGTTCGAATCCCGGGGCGGGCAAAAAAATTAATTCTTGAGTTTTTCTGTCAACAAACTCTCAGTAGTTGCCCGGAGCCAGGAAGTTGGCGGTGTCTCACCCCCGTGCCTCGGAAAGCACGTAAAGCCGTTGGTCCTGCGCCTGATCTCTCTCCGGTCGTGTCGGTTCACCGTCCCATCGGATTACGAGGGTGAGAGAATGGAGAGTGCACCTGTGCTTGCGCATACACTTGGGCACTATAGTCCTGTCCTGAGCCGATGGCTATCCTCCGTTGAGGCAGCCCGCCGTGGCCGAAATTCGGTCTGGAGCTTTTCCAGCCTTGGTGGACGCGGGTAAGAAGGTAGATACCTCCCGCGCAGCACTCAAGGTCGGAGTAGGTGAAACTGTATTTAAACTAGTAATAGGGGGTGATGGAGGTGTTGGTGTCGGTGGTATGGATGGTGATGTTGGCCTCGAGGGTGTGTATGATACTGTGCTTGGACTATATGGTTCTACAGGGGTGTCTGTCCTGTCCGTCAGTCTGTCACCATCGTCAATGAGTTCGGCTGTAGTATCTTTGTGGGTGGGAGCCCGCCTGTTCAACTCCTCACCGCTGACGGATCGCATGCTGTGACACCCAGCGTCAGCTCCAGGTGCACCCCGGCGATCGCCCCCGGGTAGCGGCCCTATACGTTTACTTTTAGAACGAGTCTCCATTTTATTTATGGGTTTCCAGAGCCACGTTAGCCACGCCAGTAATTTCTCATTCGTGTGTCCGCCCCCCCACGTGATTAGATGGTCAATCAGGACGTGTGGTTGTTTAGGGGGCTTATTATTATTATTGTGGGGTATCTATATAGTTTTCTCATCTGGTTGGATTCTATAAATATATAATTATAAATGAAAATGAAAAGATAAATATACATAAATATCAATAACATAAAATAAATATAAAAGTACATAAATAAGTAAAAGCCCAACCAGATGGAGGCCCTCGGCAGGGGAGACCAAACGGCCGAGGGTTAGGGGGAAAGGGAAAGAAACCGGCGGACGATGCGGGCGGTATCGAGGAGCACCGCCTTCTGCATTTGAACCTGGAGCGGTCCGCCACGTAGTCCCAGCCGCCTCAGATGACCCGAGAGGCTGACTGGGATTAGCCCGTTTGCAGAGACGACTACAGGAATAATTTCGGTCGGCAGACCACCCCACATGTCGGTCACCTCGTGAGCCAGGTCCAGATATTTTGTTTGCTTGTCTGTTTCGGCTTTCACGAGGTTCTCGTCATACGGAATGGTAATGTCGACCAAAAATATCCTTGACTGTGCCCGGTCCATCAGCACAATATCAGGCTTATTCGCAAGAATAGTCCTGTCTGTGATGATGGCCCGGTCCCAATAGAGCCTGGCGCGATCATTTTCGAGCACGGCTTCCGGCAAGTACTTGTAATACGGCAATTTCCGATCCACGAGACCGTATTTCAGAGCGAGCTCCTGGTGTAGAATTCTGGCTACTAGGTTGTGCCTGTGCAAGTACTCAGAGTTAGAAAGCGCCGAACAACCGGAGATAACATGCCTAAGTGACTCACCGGGATGGCGACAAGCTCGACAGATGTCGACGGTGCCATCCTTTAGGATGTATCTCCGATAGTTGTTGGTCTTAATAACCTGATCCTGTATTGCACAGACAAAACCCTCGGTTTCCCCCGAAGAGATCACCAAAGCGTAGCCAGTGGAGGGAGGCTACTGTGTCTACGAAAGGCTCATGTAGAGCCTTGTAGAACCTCCCGTGGAGCTCCTTCTCCTTCCATACGGTCTCCCGGTCGGAAATGCTCTGCACTGCCGGGTCTTGCCATTGCTCGTTGGCTAAGGATAGAGGGGTAAGTCCTTTATCACAAGAAATGACGTCCTTATAGAATGGATCATCCGATCTCGCAAGGAAGTAATCACGGAGGCTGCACACTTCGCGATTATGCATGGTGAGCGCGCTCAAGAAGCCACGACCACCATGCTTCCGCGGCAAGTACAGCCTCATTACCGACGATCTCGGATGATGCATCCTATGGGACGTCATAGTAGTGCGGACTTTTCTATCCAGGGCGTTAAGTTCAGTCTGAGTCCACCTGAGTATGCCAAAGGTATACATGAGGACAGGCATGACCCAACCGTTATATGCGTGTGCCTTATTCACACTGGACAAAAGGCTGTTAAGCAGTTTGGTCAAGCGTGCATAAAACACGTCGCAAACTGACTGTTTCATACCAGCCTCATCGATACCGATGTTCTGTGACATACCCAGGTATCGGTATGTTTCAGCCTCGGAAAGGGTTCTTAAGTTGACGGGCATAGATAAGTCTATGCCCTCAGAGTTAGCAACCCTTCCCCTTTCAACATGAAGGACCGCACACTTATCCGTCCCCAGCTCCATTCTAATAGAATTGCTAAATTCACACGTGATGTTTAGCAATTCCATAAGATGGGAGCGACTGGAGGCGAATAATTTGAGGTCATCCATATAGAAAAGGTGGGTCACTTTTGTACCTCCTTTCCGAAGCTGAAATCCCCTCCCGGAGCCCTCCAGTAAAGTACTGAGAGGGTTCAAAGAGAGGTAGAACCAGATTGGACTCAGACAGTCGCCCTGGAATATACCCCTTCTTATCCTTATGAGGCTTTCCGCAGCCGTCATCCGCTCGCCTAGATGACAGAGGATCGTACTCCACTGCCCCATACACTGCTCGAGGAAGTCTCGAACTGTACAGTCAATCTTGTACAGCTCGAGGACCCTCTTTAGCCATGTATGGGGCACCGAGTCAAATGCCTTTCTGTAATCTATCCAGGCGGCGGAGAAGTTCCGACGGTTGCGTTTCACCACTTTGCCAATGACCGCGTCAATGAGGAGTGGTTCCTTGGTTCCACGACCGCCGCCCCGACATCCATTTTGAGCGCGCGACATCACCTGATGTAAGTCCAGGTGACGAGCGATTCTTGCGCTCAAAATGGATGTTAGTGTCTTGTATATGGTCGGTAGACACGTGATGGGGCGGTATTTGCTCGGGTCTGTGGCACCCTGATCTTTAGGAACCAAATGAGTGATCCCAGTAGTGAAGAGGCTTGGGAGCGACTTCTGGTTGAGAGCCTCTTGAAACTGTCGGGCGAGCACAGAGTGACACACCATGAACCCCTTCAGCCAGTAGTGATGCAGCCCGTCAAGCCCCGGACTTTTCCAGTTCGAAAAAAAAAAATAAAAAAAAAAAATATTATTATTATTATTATTATTTAAATAAAGATCCTAATAACCAAGTTGAATTAAAAACTGAGTAATATCTGACTAACGATTCAGGCTGAATATATACTTTCGATAGACTATTAGGAAGGTTAGGCTAGTAAGTCATCAGTGGACTTTATTCCTATTGATAATAAAGTTGCAGCCTTGACGTTAGTATCGTAAACGCTTATATATTTGCAAATATTTCTCCAATGCAATATCAATACTCGTTAGAAAATCTCATTTCAGTCCCGCTCTTTAATGGCTATTATACATTCCGGCATAAATCTATAGATACACTAACTGGCCATTGCTTTGCCTTTTACTGTAGATGGAGCGATGAGTTTTGCTTTGAATTCACTCTTTCTTTTTATTGTATACGGTGACAAACGAGCACACGGTCCACCTAATAGTAGTGGATCACATCTCACTCTGGATTTTTATAGTATAAATATAATTATAAATCTAACACAGCGCTACCTATCGGGTCCAGATTTTATGATATTTTTTAATACTTAAAAATATTATCAAAATAAAAAATCATATTTTGTTTATGGAATAAGGGTGACAAACGAGCACACATTCCACCTGATGGTAAGTGGATGCTGTGGCCCATAGACAACTACATATATCCTCGATTACGAATCAAAATGCAGATGCTTTTTCACCCGTCAGGACGAAGATGGAATGCCTCGTTTCCAGTAAAAAGGATCTCCGGTTCTCTACACTCACCATACGAAACACAGCAGCATTAAGCTACTATATTACGCTGGTATTCTGTCCATTCTCTGACACATTCGTGCTACAACTATACTACTAATATAACTGCAGCATGGCTCTATAACGTATAAGTAATTAATAAACTACACCTCATTAGTAATAAGGGTCTTCACACAAAAAAAAAACATATAACGTAAATCTACGCCAGTTTAGTTCACAAATTTAAAATTTGTTAATAACTCGACTACACCCCTGGTTATCAGATTCTAGAGTGTCTTAAAAAAACAAAAATATGATAGAAATATGACCTCGGTTAAAAAGTATAGATGTTACGCGATTAATAACATACATCCAGTAACCGGTATAGACTATTGAAGTCTACTGCTGAACATAGGCCTCCCTCACAGATTGTCTTATAGCGGGGATATTTGCCATAATTGCCACGCTTGGCAAGCGGATTGGCAACTGCAATTTTTTATTTTTAACCGTTATTAGGAAGACGCTGTTGCCCACCTCCTGATTTGTTTCCCTATATAAATATTTCATTTATACTATACACCTATTATATTCTTAGATACTCCTCGTTGCCACTTAACGTCAGGCAATATTTCCCTTTAAACATAAAAAACAAAACGAAGAACAAAAAAATCACTACAGGATCGTGACAACCCTGCGCCGACGTCCTAGCAACACGGTTCACTGAGGACACTGCCCTCACATTGCAGAAATGTACATACGATTCCTGTACACATTATATAAACCTTAAGAGAAGCCAATAAGGTTCCCATTGTTGTTGCAAACCGTAAAATAAACTTTGTATACTGCTAGTGTGTCGTCGGTTGCTATTGCAGATTGGATGCATGTTATTGCAAAGGAATAAGGCATATTTTATTAGTACGCACCAGTTGTGATAAACTTGTTAGATCTTTACTGGAGAGATCCTAGCGAACGTTACTACGGGTTCGAGATGGTCAAATAAAAATAGATGAAGTTCTTATGTTCTTTCATGTGTAAGGGAAAGCTATCTCGTTTTATTTTATTAATAGTAAAACCAACCATAAGTTTAAAACAATGTCATTTTATGCGCTGCATGAACATGGAATCATTAATATATTTTATAAATATGAATATTTGTTAACGTGAAGCCATATTACAGAGTTTACCACGCTATTATTCTTAAAGGAATTAGATATGATGAATAAAAATGACAATTGAAATTACCGTCTATCTGATGGTAATCGGCTACCACTGTCTGTAAACACTGGCAGAAAACTTCAAATAAATAAGACTATGCGTTGTCACCTCTGAAGATTAAGATGGCCACAGTCTGTGATTACTGATTACACCGGCTCTCTATAACCTTCAGACCAGAACACAGCTGCGCAATCACGTCTATTTGGCGACAGAAATACTATTTATTTATTTATTCAATAGACATACATACACACAACATATTATTGAACAAAACTTTCGTTTGGTCAATATGTAAACCATATGCAAATCGATATAATCTAAAATCCAATTTACGGAATTTTTATCGACTAAATTAAAAATAAAATATAAAATATAGGCCCTAGAGAAATAGAAAAATATTTATAAAAAATAAAAACGTTTTTACCCATCCAGTTGCTAACGGTGCTAGACAATTAGACTTTTCTATATTCGTTTAAGTTAATGGAAAACATTAAAAATTAATGAAATCAACGATAAGTCACGACGATGATATTTCACTGCAGCATAAAAAAGTCTTCAAGGACATTAAATTCTTCTTGAAATTAAAAAAAGATCGTTTGCCACATACGACTCAACACAAAAAATTCTCAAGAACAAACACCCAAAGCCACGACAATCAATTGTACTGGCTTAGGCTTGTTACGTGCAGTATTCGAAACCGCAACCCACTTCACAGAGGCCAAGCGCGCTAAGCCTACCGAATCGTCTATAAATTTACATTGTAATAGTTGTTATTACATTAACCGTAGAAAGAGAACGCGTTTTTAGCCGACTTAAAAAAATGAAGAGGTGCCTTATCAATAAAGCATCCCATCTTAGTCCAAAGTCGGGAATAGATTTAGGCGTCCATGGGCCACAGCATCCTCTTACCATCAGGTTATTTGTATACCTCTTACTACTATAAAACAGATTTTAAACTGACTTCGAAAGAGGAAGAGGTTCTTAGTGACAAACCAATTTTGATGACTTTTTATATTAAATAGTCTATATAGAGAGATAGATATATATATATAGAGTATAATAAGTCTATGATATAGAATAAAGTTTTATTTTATACTGTGTACAAAAAAATATTAAAATTTCAACCTTAAGAAAGACAAAATGAACCGGAGACCCTTGACACTGGAGACACTGGATACGAGGTATTCCATCCTAGTCCTCAGGTGTAACAACGCATCTGCATTTTGATTCTTAATTGAGGATAGATGTAGATTAGTACAGCATCTATTTACCATTGGTGGACTGTGTATCGTTTGTCACCCTTATTCTATATAAAAATTTCCCTGCTTGGCAGGCGAGGGTGCAACCGCCTTTTTATAGAATAAGGGTGACAAACGAGCACACAGTCCACCTGATGGTAAGTGGTTGTTGTGGCCCATAGACATCTACATTTATCCTCGATTAAGAATCAAAACGCAGATACGTTGTCACTCCCGAGGACTAAGTTAGAATGCCTAATTTCCAGTAAAAAAGGGTCTCCGGATCTCTACAATCACCATAAGGAACACAGTAGTATTAAGCTGCTATTTAACGCTGGTATTCTGTGAGAGCATGATTCTTCCCCGGTCGAGCCGACCCATTCGTACTACAACCATAATATAGCTGCAGCGTGGCTCTACCACGTGTATACAACCTGCCGCTGCCCATTTCCTACCTTAGTTTCTCTCATCTGCATCTTACGACACCCACGTGATGATATGGCGTAGTAAATTCTCTCACGCCACCAGTACACGGCGCCATTCATTACATATTTTGTAACATATTGGTTTTATTTTAATTTAACCCGTATAATTTCATTCGTCATATTTTCGAATTAGATAAAATTAAATCGAGTCAACATCGAGTATACGTGTTAACGCTCGATAGATTTTTTCGTTTTACCTTGTTCGTAAACGTGCACTCTCGTGATGGGCTTGATTAATCGATATTAGTGCTACAATAAAGTTCCTTCAGGCTGTAGATGTGTCCAACTCCATTAGGTCGGGTTGAGAGGAGCGAAGTCATTTTGTTTTTCTTTTTTATATGCTTCACTTGCTGTACGTTAAGGTAAGATAAATCTAGCGTTGCGAATTAAAACGTTTCGATGGTGCACAAGAAATCTTTTTTTTTTTGCTTAAAAGGAAAACGTCAACTCGTTTCAAGCCTTCTTTGTAGTGGGTTGCAGGTGCTCATGGAGTGCTTAAGACACTCACCATGGTGGACGTATGTTCATTTATCACTACAATTTAAAAAAAATGTCCAGCAGAGGAATCCTACTGGCTGTATTGCTGGAATAATCCTCGAAATCGTTGTAAATAATTAAAACAATTATGTCTAATCTCTATCTGGTATCTAATCAGTCTATCTGGTAAGAATAACACCGAAGGGCTGATATTTTTTTATTGTAATATGTTATTCGAGTTCTTGGATTAACTTGATAGAGTCCAACATTGTACCCATCCTCACCATGGAAGTATATCAATGAATATTACAGAGCGTCATAAGCTCGATGTGTTTCGTAAATGCGTTGTAAGCGATCATCATGAGTACGTAACACTCACGTCTGTCACATTCCTTGTCCTGTCTTTGAAGATTAATATATTTATTTGTACAAGCGCGACACTGAAAGTTTTTAGAACTGGCCACTTGTAAACGCCAATGATTTTGATGACGATATAGTGTAATTTCTATTATAATATAGGTTTTGCCATTAAAGCCTATCAAAATCCACAGCTTGCATAGGTCTCCCCATAGATTGTCTCATGGAGGAGATTTTTGCTATAGTTGCCACGCATGGCAGGCTGTTTGGCAAACGCAGTATTTGATATTTTTGTTGTTAAAGATGCTGCTGCTCCTCTCCTGGGTTGTTTGTCTCTATCGCTTCTGACAACGCCCAGGGATGATATGGGTAGTGCATGTTCTCACACTGCCACTACACAGTAGACTAAATAATTTAATTGCAAGATTCAAGAGCCCTGGATTCGAATCCCATATGGAAATTTTATATATTTAAAAATAATAGTTAACTTCAAAAAGCCATGGAATTAAAGTAATAGTTATGACTATGTATATTCTATGGAATAAAAGTGAAGTTCCAGCCTTTATAAGGCCTACAGTCGGGTTACATGCCAATTATTTTTGAAGAGAGTTTTAGTTGTTAAGCAATTAGTAGTGATGCTCCAGTGCATGTTGGTGTACTTCACATCCTTGTAATACTTTATTTCTTGGATATACAGGCTTCCTCACGATGTTCTCCATCACCGCCAAACACGTAGTAAATCAGCAGTTAAAGTTGCAACTAACGATTTTATTGGTGCAGGCCGGAATTGAAGCTGCTTTGCTTTGTGAAATTTACCGCGAACGCTTAGTCCTTGAGCTACTATGACTCTCACTAATATTCTGTTTGCGACAGACGCGCGGTTCACAATGAAATCTCTCAGTTCAAATTACATCGGAACAATTTAAAGTGTTTTTTAAATAAGCATATTAGGTTTGAGAACTATTTTAACTATATTATTGACGTTAATTACACAATTATTATTGTTAGGTATCGATAATAGACTAACGAAAAAAGATTGAACATTAAGTGCATCTCATTACATTTTTTAATAGTTAACGATAAAGTGAGTTGATGAGGTCAATATGTTTGCTTTATCATAAGATGATATTTGTTACTTTTTGGTAAATAAATAAATTTCATGTAACCATGCACCATGCTTCTTATCACGCACTTACTTTTCTTGTTACGTTCTTTATCACCCAGTAAAATGGAATTTCTTGACGTAAATATGCTTCAGAAACAATGTTGTAAATTGTGAATGACGTATGTGTGGGTGCCATACATAAGTGGGTGCTTTTACAATAAGCTGAGCGTGGTTTTGGCGTCACTAGAAATATAAGGTAGTACGTAGTGTACCATATACTGTCGATCTTTATTTGTTGGTCTGAGTGCAGTTTGCATTATGTTTATTATGTATTAATTAACTTTACTTGGTTTACCTGACACACGTCATTCATTTTATTTGAGTGATATGTAAAGTATTTTTATTTGTTTTACAATAATGTAAATGCGCCAATTTAAGAGTAGAATATAATAATGACAATAATAATACTTACATACTTTTAAATGTTTTTGGAAATTTTATGGCTAGAACTAAATTATATTAATGCTGCAACACGAATTGTTTGCACAGAATACCATCGTAAAATAACAGCATAACAATGATGTGTTGTTTTAGTATATCGACTAACGTGAATCGGAGATAATTTCTAGGCTCTCTTTTATTCCTCGAAATTAGACATTTTATCTTAATCCTCAAGGTTGACAATGGAAGCAATGATGTGTTGTTTTAGTATATCGACTAACGTGAATCGGAGATAATTTCTAGGCTCTCTTTTATTCCTCGAAATTAGACATTTTATCTTAATCCTCAAGGTTGACAATGGAAGCAATGATGTGTTGTTTTAGTATATCGACTAACGTGAATCGGAGATAATTTCTAGGCTCTCTTTTATTCCTCGAAATTAGACATTTTATCTTAATCCTCATGGTTGACAATGGAAGCAATGATGTGTTGTTTTAGTATATCGACTAACGTGAATCGGAGATAATTTCTAGGCTCTCTTTTATTCCTCGAAATTAGACATTTTATCTTAATCCTCAAGGTTGACAATGGAAGCAATGATGTGTTGTTTTAGTATATCGACTAACGTGAATCGGAGATAATTTCTAGGCTCTCTTTTATTCCTCGAAATTAGACATTTTATCTTAATCCTCAAGGTTGACAATGGAAGCAATGATGTGTTGTTTTAGTATATCGACTAACGTGAATCGGAGATAATTTCTAGGCTCTCTTTTATTCCTCGAAATTAGACATTTTATCTTAATCCTCAAGGTTGACAATGGAAGCAATGATGTGTTGTTTTAGTATATCGACTAACGTGAATCGGAGATAATTTCTAGGCTCTCTTTTATTCCTCGAAATTAGACATTTTATCTTAATCCTCAAGGTTGACAATGGAAGCAATGATGTGTTGTTTTAGTATATCGACTAACGTGAATCGGAGATAATTTCTAGGCTCTCTTTTATTCCTCGAAATTAGACATTTTATCTTAATCCTCAAGGTTGACAATGGAAGCACCTTCATTTTTATTCTAAATCACGAATAACTGTAGATATTTATGTGCTTCAACATTTGCGTATCATCTGGTAGTCTGTGTGCCCGTTTGTTATTATTGCTTAAAAAAAACCATATGGAGAGTTAATGACATCCGCGACGTACTTGATCCCAAAAGTCGATTGCGTCGTTTTAAGAGACTAACATATCTGATTTAAAAAAAAAACATTTAAATCTCGCCCAGAATATTTCTTATGTATAAATTCGATCGCTGAATTAAAAATGGCATACACGATTTTACAGATAGAATGACTTTATAATGTCTGCAATAACAGTTACGCAGACGACGTACAGAGTATAAATTTATAGAGGTTCTATTCTGCTCAAAAATGAAGTTAATGAAACTATTCATATCAGCCACTTCGACTTCAATTCAAGAGTCTAATTGGTTCAAATTAATTAGTCTAATACATTTAAAAAAAAAAACGATTGTTTTTCTTATTGCGTTTGCACATAAAATACGTAATATAAACTTTAACGTATGTTTTAAATTATTAAACAAATATGTGATGATTTAAATTTCTAATCTAGAAGTTATATAATTTAGTCGTAATACAAACAAATATCCCTATCAGAATACAGACCTAGACACGGATAGGATATTATTATTTAAATTGCGGAAATTGGGAAAAATTATTAAATAATTAATTAGTTAAGTCGTTGAGGGACTTAGATGCAAAAAAGAACAATAAACATACACAAAAATAAGCATTCCATCGTAGATCTTGTCTCAATTATGAAAAAGTTATATGGAGTCGAGAATTTATCACGATGTCTCTTTGCAACTCCGTGCAAACAAGTACTTTGAAAATAAGTTTTTACAATAGCTTGTACATTATAACTTTGTTTGTTTTTTAGTTTCTTTAGTTTAGTTGTATAATTAATACTATATACTCACGTTTCCCTGCGGATCAATAAGCTGAGCATATTTCGGCGCTTTAGCTTTGCTACCGTCCGCGAACACTCCGGCGAGACGCAAGGGCGTTCCGGGCCGAGCCGCTGCCCGCTCATACTGCGCCCCTACTCTGCCGCTCTCTGTAGAAAAGGTACTCTGTGATAATATCCTGTAAGTAGCTTACGTTTATTATTACTAGGCGGTTTGCCGCGTCCTCTTTCATATAGAAGTGGTAAGCGACAGTGCGGTTAAAGAATGATGGTTGTTTTCAATTAGTTCTGAAATGGTTGATAATTAAGTAATGAATATTCAGTTGATTCTTTCGCGGAATGCGAAGGTTTTTATTAGCAATATTATGCGTATTTTAATAGTAATAGAAATACTCGTATATGAAGATGCTAAAGTAGGTTATTACCATAAATTGCAACTTTTGTTTCATCTTTATCTCCGCTTTAATTTTTTTCTTGGTAGAGCTTAAGTAGAAGTAAAGTATTCCACATATAATGCATATTTTATACACTATTTATAAGTTAAAAAAGTGAATGTTACAGTTAAGTTATAGTCGACTTTTAGAAAAAATATCGGACCACACGGACCGATAATCTCTACAGCAAATGGCACAAATGTTGTAGCCATCTCTCAGAGACCCATATTTGTGACATTTATTTAGTTTATCTACATAAGGCATTCAAACAAAACGATTTATCGTTAATGATGTGTACAGCGAAAGAGTGGAAAAATTTGCTAGCATTTGTCTTTCCATACGATTATAATGTGTCTTCAAAACGAGAGTAAATAGTCTTTTATTAAATTAGTCAGAAGAAGAAGCAGAAGAAGATAGAGGATCTTCGGCGGCATCAGCTGAGGTAGTCAAGGAGTGGCTTACAATAGTAAAAACAAAACTACATTCTTTTTCTTCGTCATTAATCTACAAAAATCAACTGTTGAACATGGACCTCTCCTATCGGGGCAATTTTCCTTAAACGATACGCTCAGCAGATGGTTTGGCGATAGCAATATCAGATGTCTTGTAGATTTATCACTGTTTGCCGCCTTCTGTGTAGATATTATACGTTTGGTGTAAATGGGAAGGAGTTTCTCGTACTTGACTTCTTACGACACCCACAGGATGATATTGGGTGAAGAATTTCTTTACGCCGTGACCACATAGCTACTAGATTCTAAATAAGTGTAAATGAAATAGATAGTTTTAAAATTATGGTAAAATTGAAATATATATAGTACGTGAGGGTAATATGGTCATCCGGTTAATATGGTCACTTTCTTATAACTTAAAAACTAAAGCTTTGTTTGCATAGATGGCTTTGTGATACTCTTCATCAGTCAATCAAGTAATAAAGGTTCAAAAGGGCGCTGCTTTATCGACGCTATTTTGGCAGTTGGCATTGTAGTGAATATTTTAGTCGATTTTAGTAGAATGGTGTAGTGTAGTTAGTTTTTTTAAGTAAATTTTTCGAAGTCTTCCTTATTATTGCCAAAGCTCGTTTGCTATTGTTTATGTTTTTATCCATAGAATACTATAATACACAATAGAATGGCTGTCAACCTTATTTTGTACGAGGTTCGTCGTCGACGGGAGCACAGATACAAGCAATTACATCGTATTATCACTACTACAAACCCGATTCGCTGTGTTGACAGACTGAGTAAATATACATTTTAGACTTTTGATTAATGTTCAAGACTATCATAAAAAAAATCGTTTAAATTTTAATACATATTTATTTATAAATATGGTGCAATTTGGCATTTTCTAAATAATTAGCATGCGAAATTTGGAAACGATTGTAACGTCAAAACACATCTCGTGTTGACATTTATACGTGTGAACTGACATGTTAGTGACATTTTAGGTCCCCCACTCCCCCGTTCTATTATGTATGTATTATAGTATTTGTTACTTACCCTCTCTTATTTAAAACTTATTCAAACAATTTAGCTCGATCAATTGTTTCAGTTTCTCTCTATTGTCACTTACTACCCCTACATGACGATATGGGGTAGTGAATATTTTTATACTTCCGTAAAATAATAATGCTACTATGCTTCGTATGGTAATTTTTCAACAGAGAACATCATATCACAGTTACTAGACAAGAATATTTTATTGCAATTCTTAATTGAAAATAGGGCGGAAAAACACCGATAGAGTATAATGATGATGGGTTGCTTTTACCTGATGCCGGCCGCGCTCGGTAAGCAGATATTGCACGAGGTGAAACAAGGGCGAACGCTCTTGTACGTAGCAGTGCTGCGATGGACCCCCGGGCCGTAGCGAGCGCCCCGCCACGGCATCCGCACGCCGAGAACCATCCTGTGAAACAGAATTAAAGAATGTCATTTGCGAATATAATTAAAAGTAAAAAAAATATCAAGAAAGCATGTTAAAAAGGAATAAAAATAAACCAAACGTGGCATTTTATTGTTTATTTAATGCCAGGGTGTTCCAAATCTTGAAAAAAAAAAGTGTAAGCTTCTTTTATTGAAGATCGTAAACGTTAAGCCTCCTGATTCCACAAAAGAAGGCATGCGAGGAAGAAACTAAGATGCTCTTGTAAAGTAAGATTACCTGTGTAGTTTTGCGGGCTGATTGAGAAGTTGAATCGCAATATTTAAGGAAGTAGTTGCAGCACAAATGGGTCGGCTTGACTGGGGCAGGACCACGCTCTCACAGATTACCAGAGTGAAACAGTAGAATAGTTGGTATGGTAAGTGTAAAGAACCGGTTACCCTTTTTACTGGTAACGAGATATTCTATGTTAGTTCTTAGGAGTGACAACGCAGCTGCATTTTGATTCTTAATCGATGATAGATGTAAATGTCTATGACAAGCGCATACATGACAGCATTTACTTACCATCAGGTAGGCTATATGCTCGTTTACCACCTTTATTCTATATATTTTTTTACGTGGTAGAGCCATGCTGCAGTTAATAGTAGTAAGTTGTAGAGAAGGTGGTTGACCGGGGAAGGAAGTTGATGGTGGTGTGGGGAGAAGACTAGGATATTAGTTGGGTGAGATGCATTTTGATTTGTAAGGAGGATAGAGTAGAGTAGGGGAGACTTACCATAGGTGGCTGTGTGTCGTTTGTCACCCTATTCTATACTAGATTATATTACCGTACCTATATTACCTATTCAACAAACAATAGTTTTTTTTTAATATAAGTAGACGAATACTTTTCATCACTTTTGGGGACTATAATATACAAGTCATATATTTATCGAGCAATAATTAAGATTTTTAATACGTTATAGTTCAAAAAATGTCTTAGCTCTTTTTAAATAATGATTTTTTTTACATTACGTGTTTTGTTAAATTAAAAATATGTGTAACTACATATTAATTATCCTATTCAATGGTAGATGGCGCTACTTATTATTTAAACACGAACACGTAGAGAATGCACAAAACCCGCTTGAAGAAAATATTTTCAGTGAAGTTAATGGCCTTGTAAAGTAATATATATATATATATAAATATAAATATATAAATATATTATATATCCTCCTCGATGTACACAGATCTCAGGGAAATATTTTAAAATGGGGAAGTTGTCATGCTACCTCAATGCTTATTGGCTTAAATTTGGTTTACATAAAACCTCTACAATAGGTTTGCCCACGATGTTTTCTTAAGTGCCGATCACTTGATAAATCAGCACCTAAAACTCTTAGTTTATAATATTTATATTAAATTACGTTTATAAATTTACTGTCGTGGCGTAGTGGCGTAAGAGAACATAATATCATCCCACGGCTGTTGTAAAATTTTATTACACGAAATATCAAAAGGGTGACTAAGCCACCGATAGATGACGGTAAAACCATCTTGTTCATTTTATATATAAAATCATTTGCTGTCCGTTAATGTCGCTAAAACTTGAAAACGATTTTGATCAAACTTTTTGTGTGCTTTTGAGTGGATGGCTTAGATCCACAATTGGACCCGGTAGATGGCACTGTAGTCGAGACTCAGAAATATTTCGTGCGAAGCCGGCGCGGATCGCTGGTACCAGATATGTATTATATACTCAGACCCACGACGGAGATCAGCCTCAAAGGTGCAAGTTGATAAGTTTTGCAAACATTTATTAACGTTAAGTAGGTAGTTAAACTATTCTATATTCGCGTAAATGTATATATTAAAATACATTCTTAGTGTTTTTTAAGCTTTGTTTTGCTACTTGACTTTTAAAAACGTCGTAAATTGAAAACAAGTAATGCAATAAAAGTTTTATGGATATGTTCGAGTATATCCATAACTTGCACTGCACGTGTATCGTGTACACGTAACAGCGAATTGTTACAAATACGATTCTCCGATTCCCTGCTCGCAAACGAAATGGCAACATGCGCTCACTTGACGCAACAAAGGTCATTGAGTTAACCCTCACGTCAACTTTTTGCCGCATTCTTTCCGTTTCAGTTTTCATGTTAAACCAATATAAATTAGGTGACTTTTTGGACAAGCCAGATAAAGAGGCTATTCCTACTTAGATCAAACCTATTTTCAATTTAGTTTATGTAAAATTTTGATCAAATCTTTTATTTCCTAGGCATATCATTAAGTTCGTAACCATTTGATACAATAAAAGTTTTTGTTCAACTGATTTTCGACTATTTTTGTAAATTTTTTTAATTTTCCCATAGCTAACTTTAAAACGGTTTTTTTTTTTGGGAAAAATTGTGTTATTATTAGTTGATTTATAAGATTTAATAGCTATAATATACAATTTAAACATTTGCTTCTTTTTTAAATCAGTCGGTTTCAATTTTGTAAAGCATTATAATTAACCATCAGACAATTTTCTAAACAATTGAAAGTCAATAATATTTATTATTTATTCATTTTAATGATGCCTTGTTCGAATATATCGAATGAAATGCAACTTTATTTAGGGCGTATGTATATTTTTAAAATGTAAAAATATATCTCAAGAACTATTAAAGAGTGCTTGGAACATAAAATGCTCGAGTGATGAAGTCGTTTTATTTTCTACCAACAGATGGCACTCTATTAAATTGCTCTCCATGGGCCATAGAAGTAATAGGCTTGTAAAAAGGCGGGCGAACAGCGCGGGCGGCGCATAACGCGGTTGTTAGCCTGCGCCCGCAAAAAGTCCTCGCGATCGCGGACACCTACTGCACAGACTAGATTAAATACAGACTAATCTTAATAATGAGATATGAGTTAAAATATAAAGCATCTAATAGAATAGATATATAATTAGTACTTATATGCGGTAGAACCATGCTGCAGTTATATTATGGTTATAGCAGTAATTGGTTGACTCGACCGGGGAATGATCACATTCTCTCAGAAGAAGATTTTGTTGTTGACTTTGATGTAGCAAGAATGGCTCAGCCCAACCGGGGAATGACCACGCTCTCACAGAATACTAGCGTAAAATGGTAGCTGAACGCCGCAGTATTTCGTATGGTAACTGTAGAGAACCGGCGACCCTTTTTACTGGAAACGAGGCATTCCATATAAGTCCTCACGAGTGACCACGAATCTGCATTTTGTTTCGTAATCGAGGATAGATGTAGGTATCTATGGGCCACAGCAACCACAGTGGACTGTGTGCTCATTTGTCACCCTTATAATTAGCAGCGCAAACGCTGCTGTATTTCGTATGGTGAGTGTAGAGAACCGGAACCCCTTTTGTTGTTCTTATAATCAGGTGGACTTATGGAATTAAAGATCTTCCTATAAAAGTATAACTTTTCCCGCATGTCACCAATTTCTTATAAAATAATGTTCTATGTTAATTTAGATAATTAAAATATTATACTGTTTGAGGAGTGACCGCAGGAAATAAAGTAAATGGGGCTCTACAGTCTATTGTGAAAGTCAATGTGTCAAAAGGCACGTGGCTTGGTTTCTGAAGTTGTAGAGGTAGAATAAATGCAGTATCTTATTAGGGCGTTTGAGTGACAGGGTGAGAGACTGTGTATAAAGAAAAGTGTGGTTTGCAGTCGTGACTAGAATTAAAAAAGGAATGCTTCGGTGGTTTGGTCATGTAGAAAGAATGAATGAGGAAAGACTGACAAAGTAAATATATGTTGCAGAAGTGAATGGAAGAGTTGGAATGAGACGCCCTAGTCGAAAGTTTGTCCAAATATGTGTTTGTCCATAAAAGTGTGTACCAAATATATTAAAAATTAGCCAAATTAAGAGTACCCTTAACTGACGAGCATGTATGCGTAGGTATATGGATGTGAAGGAAGCGAGAGAGGTATGTCAGGATTGTGCTAAATGGAAGTCTGTAGTCTCTGCCTACCCCTCTGTGTGACAGGTGTGAGTTTTTATGTATGTATGTATTATACTGTTGGTATAATTTTGTGAGGGTAGTAACAATTCTTATGATGTTCTACATCAAAGCTTAATATGAATAGGTACCAGTGTCGCATTTTTCAATAAGATGGCTACCTTAGTGATAAATTTAATTGGATAAATTTAATTATTATGAATTTCTCAGCCTATTTCGTTGTATGTATATTACAAATAGCATCTCTTCACACGACTGTTAGCAGGTAGTCCTGTTTTCGACTCTCGATTTTATCCGATCGTTCTTCGAAATACTGTCTCATTAAGTACACTAAATACGACTTCGGAATATTTATTGTCAACAAGTAGCATTGTATGGAAACCGGTGCAGTGAATGCGACGCGCTGACACACGTCGGCGGCAAATTGATTGGCATTGAATGACCACGACAACTGAGTTTCCTATTGATTATAAAAATTATTACCTCATTTAATTTTGTACTCTAAAGATAGTTATATATATATAATATTTTTTATATATATATATAACTATCTTTAGAATACAAAATTAAATGAGGTAATAATTTATATATATATGTTTAAAAAACAGTTCTACAGTACTAATTGAATTTTAAATATGTATTAAATTCATAACCATTTTTGTTATGTTTACATAATACGTTATTTAATTATGAAATTTTTTTTTTTTTTTATATATATTATATATATATATATATATATATATATATATATATATATAACTTTAGATACAAAATTTGAGGTTTTTTTTCAGTTCTACAGTACTAATTTTGAATTACATTAAATATGTATTAAATCTCATTTTTGTTATGTTTACAAAAATAAACAATAACAAAGTTTAACAGTTGTACACATAATATGAAATTATGTATATAAGAAGCAGCACAACCTGAGTTAAAATGCGCAATACTATACGATAGCTATCATTAACCAACCAATGATAAAGTGGTATAGGTCGGAGGTCTAGGCTCAGCTCAAGCGAAGTTTTTCAGACTGGTAAATTATAGAATTATTGAATAAACGCTAAGATGCCCATGGTTAACAATCAGATTGAGAATATCTACTTGATGGATTTTTACAAAACCTCTACAAGATTTATATATACACCTAATAATGTCATATACATTTATAACACAACGTGTAATAGCAGCTACATGTAGCAGAGTTTCGAGAGACTTTCCATCTAAGACCTTTGCAGCATTCACTTACTATCATGGACTACATGCGCGTATATTTTCCTTATTTGTAAACTTTTTTATAGGATAGGGTGACAAATGAGAACACAGTACACCCGATGGTAAGTGGTTTCTTTGGTCCACAGACATCTACATCCATCCTTGGGACAACGGGTGACAACCCGTGAGTACTTAGATGTAATGCCTCGTTTCCAGTAAAAAAGGTCTCCGGTTCCATACGAAAGACAGTATCATTTAGCTACTATTTGACGTTGGTATTCTGTGAGAGCGTGGTCCGTCCCCGGTCGAGCCGACCCATTCGTGCTACAACTATACTGCTAATATAACTGCAGCATGGCTCTATCACGTAAAAAAACTTGTTTAACAAATTGACAAACAGTTTTTAATATTAAGCAAAAATACAAATATGTAATTGTAAACGTAAATGTTATTGTAGTCCCCTCGACACCACTGTCGTCCTGTATAAAATACAGTAAATGACAATAAAAACATGTTTTCATTTAAAATTAGGCTAACATAAGCATTCTCGGCAGAAAATGAAAACACCTGTATTACATCCTCAAAAATAACCAAAAACTTTCGTATTTTATATCTTTTAATTTAATTAACTCGATTAATATGTTTCATCATTCTAATGTGAAACGAAGTTACCGACTGTTTTCTATTCCCTTTCAATATTTTCATATAAGTGTTACAACGGACACGAACAGGTAACTAGGAGGGAGTGACACTAAGCTATGTTGTTTTCGAATGAAATATTTGGATTACTCACTAAGCAAGCATTCACAGTTATTCATGTTTCCAAAAACCAGAACAATATCGAAATGTTCATTTTCCTTATAAAATTGTTTGAATTGGGATATTGTTAAAACATTAATATATTTTTAGTCACTAAAGATTGTGGGTTCGTAAGATATGACTACGGCAAATAAAAGAAAATCTCCTGATTTACATGATATATGGTGACATAACATTTCATTTATACCAGGCGTAATTGTAATGGTATAATACGAGTACGCTCGCTAAAAACGAAAGAGTATGAACTCGTGTTTCAAATTAAAGTATTGTCACAAATAATAAAAAAATATAATGTTTAATCTAGTATTTTCTCATGTATTGTAGAGAAAGATCCAGAACCGCAACATCAAAGTGTAGGTTAAATAAACTGACCCCAATCGAGAATCAAGCTCTTGAATAACTAGACTATTGTATTGTATATTGTATTGGAATCTGTTTATTTTTGCCAAACTGGCAACTGCTGGTGGCAGTTGTGGCTTTTAAAGTTAAACATACGTACGAGTACGACGAAACGAATAAGATGTTTTTATGTTTTAGTAAGCACTACTATGGTAGAGAAGGAAAAGTCGTATATTTTTTGTTGCTTTTTTCTTCTTTTGTTTTTTTTTTTACAATAATCCTCCATAATTAAAAATATGATTTATTTAATAGTTAAAAATTCTGCAAATCCATTTTTCATAAGTGATATGTGTGACGTACTTCTTATTTTGATATGTATAAAAGTCGGTCAACTTTTGAATAAAACTAAATTTACGGATTTTATCGCGTTTATTTCACTACTTTTACTTATTTTTAATTCCCGACGTTTCGGGTGCTTTACAGCAACCATGGTCACGGGGGGGGACTGAGATGTTTGACGTCTCAATGTCATAGTTAGTCCGGCTACCTTCAGTTTTTGAATATTAATTTTTGGTCCGATTTACGCAAAACGAGCTTATAGTATCATGAAGTCTTGCAGTGGTATGCTTAGGTTTGGGTTTAATTATATTAATTATAGGATCCCAAGCAGGTGGCAGCACCCATCCATCTTCTCTATTGAAATTTGGATGTTTTTTAATTTCAATAGCCTCGCGTATCATCCTTGGTAGGAATCGGTGTTCTTTTGCGAGAATTTGTGGTTTATCAAAACGAATGTAATGGTAGGGACGATCTTGAACATGTTCGCAGACTGCAGATTAAAAATAAGTAAAAGTAGTGAAATAAACGCGATAAAATCCGTAAATTTAGTTTTATTCAATGTGTAGTGTTCGCGTAAATTTAAGAAATCATTCGGTCAACTTTTGTTCTTATGAATTATGCATTCTATGATAAATTACTCTGTGCTTTCAAATTGCTCAGCGCTTTATGGCAATTTTTATGACTTGAAAAACCATGGAGCGCGCGCCTCGCCGACCTTCCTCCAAGGACGACAGCTTTGCCCCGCCCTTAGTCGGGCCCGATCGCCGTAGGATAGCTATATTTTCTTTTTTGTTTCAAGACCGGGCGAAAGGAACAGACTTTAAGCAGCCGTAGATACCGGGAGGTAGATATTTTAAGTTATATATTTAAACCTTGAACTTGAAGCGAATAATGCCTCGTTAAGAAAAAACACAAACAAACCGTGGTATCGAATATGCTATTCAACTACTAATCGTGAACCACCCTAAACACAAGCATGTAAGATCATTTAGATTGGTGGTATTAGTATATATACCGTTACTAGTATTCTATAAAAATGTTAAATCCTAATGGTAAGTACATTCTGGTTCTAGTTGTATTTAAAAATTAAAAACAGCATAAGTGATTTTTATCCTTTACATACCACTCACTGGTCGAAGTCAAAGTCAAATAAATTTATCCAAAGTTTGCCTTTAGAACATTTTTCAAAAGTAAAAAAAAAAAAACTACGATATCGCTTCAACGAGTCTCTACTGCGAAAGATCTTATTTAATAATCTACAATTTTATATTATAAATTTACCAAAAACAAACGGAGGTTTGTGTTACATTTGTGCCATATCCCATGGCGCAATAAAACGATTTTTTTAAATCTATCTCCTCCGTAACCCGTAGACCGATTTACATGATTTTTTCGACAAATATTTTTAGTTATTTGACTTTTTCTCCGGTCCGTTTATGATGCTAGCAAAAAGTTTTATCTTTGCATTTGCGTTGACCCTAGTTTAATATTATAGTTACATACGAGCTGGATAAAAATAAACCTGATGAAAACTGACTAATGCACTCCATGGACACCTGCAGCCAAATAACCAAAAATATAAAGAGTCACTCTACTCATCCCTGAGGTCGGTTGATTGTCTTACAAAAAATAATAAAATTAAAACATATTTTTCATTAAACATAATAATATTTAATTATATGTAATATTTAAATATATATTCATTAAAAATAATAATATTAAATATTATGGCCGTATAGTGGTGGTATAAGAATATTCACTATTCCATATCGTGGGTGTCGTAAGAAGCGACAGAGGAAAACTAAAAAGGAGGTTGGCAGAAATGACTTAATAGCAACTAGAAATTTTTAAAATTGCGGTCACCAACCCACCCATTATGTCCAGCAACTTTGATATGCTGTAATGATGAAACATTACGACAAATTCCTTGCGAAAATACAGCAGTTTAATAAAAAACTAAGTATCATTTTACACACACACATACACACTTCTATTTTGGGCTTGAATCAAATTATTATTATTAGGTTTAGGTTTAAAAAAATTACTGTCTAATGAAATTACAAAATGTCACCTATAAGACAAAATTATTAACTAGGTTATGTTGTGACTAGACATATTTACAAACGATATAATATTTGGATGCATTTACTCTAAGATAAAGACAAACATGTAGATTATTTGTGTGTAAATAAAAGAAACTTACATGCATATATTACCTATAGTTTCAGATTATTTTTAAAATTATTGCCAGTTTCAACGTCTCTTTTATGGCCGTAGGTAATTTTTATACAAATTTCTATCTTTGTACATCAGATAATTTGAAAATCGATGCGAAAATTGAATATCACTATATTTCCTTGTAATTAATTATGTGTAAGTTTTATTATTTAAAAATTCTATATAATCTTGTCCAAATATTTTAAATTTATTCTGCAATGTCGTATCCTAATACATATACAACTTTATGTGAACGCTTCAATTCCCTAGCACGGCAGATAGAGTTTCAGAACACGAACCTTTAATACGTCTCATTAAACAAGCGCTGAGATACAAGTACAAATAATACATACGTTTCAAACTAAGTATTTTTTATTATTTATTTTAATATCTTTTATTATTTTTCGACACGTCTTTTACTTTACTAGACACAAATTGGTATAAAATGGATAATATTTTTAGATGATCATCTCGTACGATTTTTGCTTTTGCCATTATCAACAAATTTGAAATTATCGTTTTCTTTGATAAAATCTTAGCGATTGTTCTAAAAAACAATTACATTTTAATCCATACTAAGCTATTATTTTAATGCAGAAACTACGCGATTGTTTAAAATAATCCATGAAACCATTTCGTCATGTTACTATCATAAAAGAAGACTAAAAAATGCCAAAAGGATTTATGGCTTCCGATAGATGAGACTATTCGATCTACGATCCGCATACCAAGAGGGACGATTACGGTAAATCCTCCTTACATCTGAAAAGGACATCTCCAGCAGTGTCGTACTATGGGCTTATGTAGTGGAAAAATAAGAATAAATTCGCTGATGACAAAGTTACCGGCAAAACCTCAGTAACAAATCATGAATCTTGTGTACATAATTTCTTACATAAAAATTCAATATATAATCTTTGATGGGTATTTTTAAAATACTTTTTTAATTTATTTACATAAGTCTGTTTTCACTTTAATGTTCTTTATACACAAAGAAAATAACAAAAACATAAGTTGACTTATTTTTTTATTACTAGGATTGCAGAAACGTTGGCGAATGTTATAAGTATATATTTTTTATTTTTTATACACCCCATATCACACCGCCACTACACGATCATGAATGAATAAAACGTGTGTGATTTTTCTTTGTTTACCACATGTTAATTATACACCCCGAGGTTAAACAAGAGTTGAGTTGAATAAGCAAGATTTAAAAAGATAAAGCCGTTTTGCAATAGCACCGTATTATAAAAAAGGTAAGCATGACTCTTGTTTACGGTGTAAGTTTAACAGTTCTTTATTAAGTAATTCGTTAGTGTCACACGCGTTATCTGCCGTATATCAGTGCATGGCTTGTTTTCACGATGGTTATCTGTGAACGCGGTAAGGTTATACGGGCGTTTTATAAACGCCCACGTTGTAAGCTATATTCTAACGAGTTAATAGCGTGTAATTTTTTAGTGTTTCTTTAGCGTGGTCTGCTCGGGCAAGCGTTTTTAAGTGAAGATATTATATTTGAGTTTCATCACATGCGATTTGATTGCTGCGTATTTTCGGTATGTTGGTACCTTCAGCTGTTAAACGTGTAGTAGCAGTGTTAGAATATTCATTATCCTATATCGTCGCGGGCTATCGTAGATATTATTATAGCTCAATGTCAAATAATCATATTCTTATGTCAATAATTATATAAAGTCAATTATAAATGTTACATACACAATTGTCATTAATTTATTTCAATATTTATATCTAATTTACTAATTAAATAAATAAAATTTTCAATTTATAAAAATACTATAATTCAAACATTATTTCAAACATTGTGTCAAACTCTTAAAAGTATCGCCTACTTACGTGCAAAGAAGTCTTTCATTGTGTAAAAAGATTGCTGGATGAGCCATTTTTAAGTGAGATTTCATTCTCATTGTTGGTAAGTCACTAATTGCTTTAGGTATCTTATTAAAAACTTTTATACATATAATGTAACAATTTTTATGGAACAAAGCTGTCCTACAGGTAGGCATTAACAATCTAGTTGGGTCCCTTTTACCTATAATAGAATTGTCGCGAGCGCTATGAAATAAACACTGATTTTTTTGACAAATATACACACCACTAATATATACAGTCCAGTCAGCGTTAGCAAATTATTACTTTTAAATAAAGGTCTACATGATTCCAGAAGCCCAACATTACATAGAGCTTGTATACATTTCTTTTGACTGATAAACGCTTTGTTTATGTCAGTCGCGTTTCCCCATACCAACAGACCATACCTCAACACAGCAGGAGATGGGTAGCATCTTCCTGATAATAACTCAAAAATGACAGCCCACCAGCCAACCGTGGCTACTTTGGCAAAATATCCACCCCCCCCCCCCCGTAATAAGGCAGTTTATGAGAGAGCTTACGTTGGAATAAACTTTTATAGGCTTGAATGGAGTGAAATCAATGGATAGTATCGCTTATCATTTAGTGTAAGTTTACAGCGTTGTTAAGTGCGAAATGTTGCTCAATTTGGCCTGAAAAGTTTTAATGTTACGTTGGCAACGTAACATTAAAACTTTTCAGGCCATATATCAACTAAATAACTTTTTTATTTTAGGTACTAGCTAAAGACTTTTCCACGCTCTTTGAGTGAAAAACATTCGTTTTATATTAATATTTCTTATATTTGGATAATTTGGTTTGTATCATTTCAAAAATTAGAATCGTTTTAGAGACTTTAGATGGCTTAAAATCCCATTTTATTTTTATTTATTTATTTACTTAACCTTTATTATACACCTTATACTAAGGGATATAAAGGGTGGACTTAATGCCTTATGGCATTCTCTGCCAGTCAACCCTGGATGATTTGAGAAACTGTGGCAGGTGTAAACAATAACTTCATATATAAGTAATAAGGATATAAGACAAAATAAAATTCAAATGAATAGAATAGATATAGTTAGTAAAATATACATACTTACTTAATATCTAATATATAATATAGGATAAATAATACGTTAATCATCTCATGTTAATCATCTACTTCACAAGTCTTTAAAAGTTCATTGCTGTACTTAGGTATGTCTACCCAGTTAAAATTATGTAACTATATAAATAATAGTAAATTATGTGTGTTCCGTAATCTACAAACCAATGTTTTTATGGGACATAGATAATCGTCGCACTTTATTATACAACAGACTATTAATGTTCGAACCCCGTAGAGTAAGCTTTAACAAATGGTCCATGAGTTAAATGACCTTTAATACTAAATATGACCGTACCATATTTTAAGTAACTTTATTTTAATTTGGTATTATTACCCGATTCGTTACGTTTAATTTAATAAAAAAGAGAAAGCAGTACATTTAGAAAAAAGATTTTCAATCATATTCTTATTAATATATATTAATGATATTTATCTTTCATGCTTATTATTACGTATATTATATGAAAAACTGAGTCGCAAAAACATACCTACTATTTCTTATTAATCTGCACTAGTGGCAGTAATTATTTCATATAAATTTAAAATGCTATTTAAAACAAACTCGGATGAATTTACGTTTGAGTTCTTAGTCACAATGTTGGTTAATAACTTTCGAATACATTTTTAAAATATGAGAATATAAAAACATAAAAGAACAGAACTTTGTCACCTTATTTTTATCATAGAAATGAAAAGAAATAAAAAATGTGTGTGTATGTATTCCGCCTCGGTGGAATTAATAAAATTTTCTGCGCATATAAGTAAAGTTCAACTAAAAACTAGTCTTGAAAAAGAATTCAACGTGTGCGGATTAGTTATCATTTTATTATTTTTTGGTGCAATATCTCTTTTAGCCACACTTTTATATTTCGAATAATAGGAACAAATATTATATATGGCTGTATTAGTTAGGGCTACTACATGTATAAAAATTGCTTCTGCCTTAAGGCTTTTGAGGAATGAGGTCGTTACCAGAACTAACCACCGTGGCTATAGAATAAAAATGTATAATTAATAAGGAACTTTATTTTATGGAATTATTTCCTTACTTCAACTACTTTTTATAAAAATTAGCAAAGCAAGTTTTTCTTTTACGTAGTTTTACGTAACTGGATGAGATTTTGTACTGCACTTGCAGTAGCACCTAGATGTGCCCTGATGTGGTTGGTGCCGACTACTTTCTATACGTATTTCTTTGGGAACTTTTGGTTTATGACGTTTTATCAGCACAGGAATCGGAAAATGCGCTGGAGGACTGGTATTGAAACCGTAAGATCGCTTATTCACAAAAGCTGGGGCAAGAATGCCCTGGTAGACAGAACGGCGGAATTCCTTCATTATCAGTCTTCACAGTCCCATATCAAGATCAAGTTTTTGAAGGTCTTTATAATAATAAAATAATTGACCAACGCGCAGTTCACGAAAGGAAATAATATTGTATGCCATCATTTACGTGACTTTCTTTCAATGGCATAACAGCTTTTGAGTTGGTCAAACTTGTCTACAAAGTTCATATTTGCGTTGTAAATATACAAGTTCAGGACAAGCTATCTAATTTGAGTCACCATTACGCTCTTTGCGATAAACAGTACTGACATTTCGAGGATCGTAGTAGTTTGATAGAAGGTGGACTACCCTCTTATCTTTTCACTCTATCACAGCCACATTTGTGTTAGTGACTCGATAATCATGTTCACCCCCTTCTAACTTCTTATCTCCTTTCAGTGTAGCCACAAGCCAAAAGTTTTCAAGCATTTAGTAAATCAAACTGCAACTTGTAATTGTTAAAATAATTATCAAAGTAGACTCTGGCCTTTGAGATTTGTACGTAATCGCTTTACTATTGTCGCACCCAAATCTTTTTATACATTGTGTTCTTGTTTATCTGTATATAATTGAAAATCGAGACAGTTACCAGACTCAGCACATTTCATCCCAATTTTATGGCCCCGTTTGATCGGTTTTTTTCGGCATGTACTGTTTTAGAGAAGTCCGTCCTTTAAATTTTATCATACTAGCGCGAAAGTCTCAAAACTTTGAATAATGCCCATCAAAGGACAAACTTTATACAAAAATTATCAAAGTTGGGACTCTGTCTAAAAGGAATCAAGCTATTATCGTTCAAATTAATATGACTCAAAAGCCACCAAATCTCCAATGCACACTTCGCCTATAAGAATACCTAAAACCGAATTGTAAATATCTAGCAAATTATATGTAAATTATTGGCCTATTATGTCACGGTGGTTACCTACACCGACCACCTCATTCAAGTACAATTTTAGTAATATTACGTATAATACTATAATCAAATTTACAGGCAAATGTAAGCAGCAACACTTTAGACATATTTTTTAAACATAACATAACATAAACACTCACGCCTGTCACCCAGAGGGGTGGGCAGAGACTACAGACTTCCATTTGGCACGATCCTGATACACCTCTCTCGCGTTTTACACGTCCAATACCTACGCATACATGCTCGTCGATTAAGGGTACTACTAATTTAGCCCGATATCAATAAATCGTTAATTTGGTCGATACATTTTCGCTTAGGACGTCCCTTTCCGACATATTTTAACATAAGAATAAAGTTAGATTAACGAAAATATACCTTTTTAATGTAATAATGCAATCTCCTTGGATTAAAACACTCGCAACCCATCGAATCTCAAGTTCGTAATTGTAACTGACAATCGATTCAACCGACACCTAATGGTCATTCATGGAGGGCATTGATATATCTGTTATATTCATTAAAAAATATGGCGTTATTTTCAAAATATCATAGGTAAAAAGGTGGTTAGCGTTACTAACCATCTACACTGAAAGAGATGTATACAATATATAACATAATTAACGCACATCCTGAAAGCAGTTTGTTCAGAATCGTTTACTGAATCGATTTCTATTATTATAATGAAGGTAATTTTTATCCCAAAAATAATTAAAGCTACGTAAATTAAAGTTACACTAAACCTATACAGTCATAACAGACTGAAATGGACCATAGCTCAAGGTAATAAGACTTAAAAGTGCAGTTTTATTTGTATTTATACAAATTCCGTCATTCAATACAAAATGAAGAAAAATGAACCTTATTTCAAGCGATTTCAATTCTGCGTTCGTGGATTTATACTGTGGCCACAAAAATCTTCCGGAATTAGTAACAACTTTATATATTTTAAATAACGCTATTTTTTAATGATTATAACATAATATCAATGCCCTCCATGAATGACCAATTGGGGTGTCTGAGGGTGTTCGTTAATTACGTTACATGTTGCATAAACATTTTTAATTATAAGTGATAGTAAAAAATATACAATATTAAAATCTATATAAAAAAACTAAAAGTAATTACATAAAGTATCATACAGTCCTTCTCTCTGCGATACAGTGCCAAGAACGCTGGCTGCGTTTCCTCGCTGAATGGATATACTTAGCCTTCAAGCGAGAAAAGAGCCAGCCATTTTAGCACCAGAAACATTTAAAGTTGTAGATGGATTCTTACAAAGCTATATTTATAAAATGATACTATTATAAAATGTACTAAAAAGTCGTGTGGAGGAATAAATAACTTGCTTATTGAATCATAATATTGCTAAGAAGCTTATTAAATCTAAGCCCGAATGCATCATACGAAGTTACGAGTATTTAGAAATTTTGTAACTTTAAATAATGCCCAACATCTTTATTAGTACAATAACTGTAGATTGTTATTAGAAGATACGTTGATTAATTTTTGTGTCACCACAAACTATAATTTAATGAAGAAAATCTTCTTCTACTAACAGATACTTAAATCCATTAGAAAATATTTTACATAAATATTTTACCTTTATTGCGGATTCATTAGCTAGGCCTGCAAACAGCATCAGTGTTACTTGTTAAGAGTAAAATCATATTTTACTTTTACTTAATATTTCATGCAAATATGTTAACAATTATTCTAAAATAAATTTAAGCATCCTTGACAAAATTTTGAATGATCACTTGTCAATGCCGAAGAAATGCTTTGAAGATATTTTAACGGTTCACAAACCGCTAGTTTAATCTCTGGCACAGACGTGCAAAACCAAAGATTGTGGCCGGCAGTGTTTGTGTAATTATTTCTAGGAAGGTTAAGGCGATTAACATAATAATCATTAAGCTAGCATCAAATACCGCACATGGGCTGCTTATTAAGACTAAGTGGTCATTAAATTAATTCGCGTACAGTAAATACATTGTACGCTTAAGGTATTGTATCTTCTAACCGTTTAAATTGTTGTCGACGAGAGTTTCCTTACGAACATAAGGAATCTCTCTTAAGTAAAAAGTTTTATGTTATCTATAACATAGTATGTGGATAATCATTTTATGCAATACATAAAATAAAAGTTAAAAGTAAAGTTACAGCCTATGTACGTCCCACTGCTGGGAACAGGCCTCCTCCCACTTCTGAAAGGGTTTAAGGGTAAGGAAGTGTCCGCTGTGCTGTCCCAATGCGTGTTGGCAGACTTCACATGTATTCGAAATATTTTTTTTCTCATACGTGCAGGTTTCCTCACGATGTTTATCTTTACCGCCGAGAACATTGTAAAACAGCACTTATAACTGCAATTAACAATTTCATTGGTGATGGCGGGGTTCGAACCAGGGCTGCTTGCGTACTGTATTTACATCGAGTACCTCTGAGCTACCATGGTTCTTACACGGTACCGATACATGGAACAATACAACAGAATTAACAAGAACTAATTCAAATAAAACATTTCAAAAAGTGATATTTTTTTAATTTAACACGTGATAAAGCGATGTTACAGCTACATTATGGATGTAGCACGATGCGTAGACTCGACCGGGGAAGGACCACGTTCTCACAGAATACCAGCCTTAAATAGCAGCTCAATGTGCTTCGTATGGTAGGTGTAGAAAAACTGAGACCCCTTTTTATATTTTTTATCGATTAGAGATCGGGACGACTTCGTCGTTCGAGACTTTCCTTATTAGTTTTCTCAGGGATGAAAATGCATCTCCATTTTGGTTCTCAATTAAAGTTATAATAAAGTATCTGTAAGTCACAGCATCTAATTTTTAGATGCAACGTGTACCCGTTTGTCTCCCCTTCTATAAAATAATCATTGACTAAGTTTTCTTTACTTTGTTCACTCAATTGCTCTCTACAAAGTAACCATTTCTGTTTAAGCTAGCTTTGAAACAATTCACTGAAAATGTAAATCCAGTAAGGTACGGCCAATGTCCAACTGTACTAGCAAGTGAACGACCTCCATTTTACGAAAGATCGGTAAAGATAAACGGTAGGTTTTATCAGCGAATGTCTAAGATCTAGGCTACACCGAGCCTCCGATGGAGTTGCCAAAGATCCTTTTAAAGATAGCGGTTTCTGTTACAGTTATTGCCTTGCAAAGAGAGTCTATTGTAATTGTATTTTGCATATAATTCTTTTAAGTTAGTTACTCGTTAGACAAAGTTTTATGATACTTATTATTCCGTTAATAAGCCTGTCGCCGTAAGGCACATTGCGACATTTCACTTTAAGGCCAGCTGGTTTCAATTGAACTTTATATTATTAGTTCTATTACCATCCATCCACAGCCTAAAAAAGTCAACTGTTAACTTAAGAAGTTTACGGGACGAAGTTACGTTAAAGCAGCTTAAGTTGGTTTATTTTGTTCTAGTGGAATCAAAACTTTATAGCATACAATTCTGGGGCAACAGTTGTAAATATAATATTAAGACAGCGTTTGTATTACAAAAAAGAGCGATCCGCACCATGTTACGTATTAAACAAATTGAGTCGTGTAAAGAACATTTTCGAAAACTTGGCATACTTACGGTTCTCTCTCTGTATATCTTAGTTTCACTTACATATTTAGTAAAAAAAATTAAAAATATGAAAAAAAAACGAAGAAAGGAATAAGAGAAAAATGACACGTCGAAAAGATTTAAAAACTTCAACTACACCAACATTGAATGTTGTACGCCACAGCACAAGGCATCAAGCCTATTTAATTCTTTGCCTATCTCACTTAAAGTTTAATATATAAATTATAAATTTCAATAAACTCAAATCATTATTAATTAAAAAAAGCTACTACTCAGTTGACGATTACCTAAATGACAAAAATAAACTTAATGATTGTAATTTTTTTTGTTTATGTACTGCTTAATATATTATAATCTATTATGACATGAAAAATATTTAATTATGACATGGAAAGTATTAAATGTAGAATTATTGTCAAATGATATAATAATTAAATAATTTTATTCGATTTTAGTTTTGATTTCTTATATTTACGCGAACACTATACATTTATTAAAACTACTTTAACGGATTTTATCGCGTTTTATATATTTTATTTTTAATACCCGACGTTTCGGGTGGTTTCCAGCACCCATGGCGTGCGCCATATAAACCCACCACCCACCACACATAATAAACCACCCGAAACCGAACGGAGTTCAGGAGGTATGTAGGGCCAATTTTGCCGACAGGTGTGCGCTCCTGATTAGCAGCACTCCGGGCCTCAGGTGCTCCTTCCTAGTTCTAGGTGATAGCCTGGCTAGTGCCTAGGCATTCATGGCGTATCTCGCGCTTCTGGGAATGGATCTGCCGAAGGGTCAATGACTACCAGGTCCCACGGAGACGGAGCTCGACGCGGAGCCGAGTCGCCAACAGGCGTGCACTCTCCTGACAGCAGCACGCCGGGCCTCCGGAGCTCGCTTCCCAGCATGTTAGTTGACACGTAGTGTTGAGGATGTGTCATCCCAGGAGGGGTCAAGGGCGTTCTCGAAGCTCGACGCAAGCCAAGTTCGCCCCACGGCACGTATACCCATTGCGAAGTGACGCGCTGTACTTCTCCTTCCCAGGCGGAAGCCGACGACCGGCGGACGTGACCGGCGGCGAACGCGGTCCGGACGCGACTTCACACGCCCTTAAAATGCTTTTCAGAGCCATGATAAACTTAAACTACTCTAAAGAGACCAAGGGCTCGCCGAAAGTTTCAAAATACATAAGTAACCCGAATTCGATCACCACTAATGAAATTTTTTGATTTACCACTGCTGGCGGTAAAATGAATATTGAGGAAATATGAATTTTTGAGCAATAAAATTATGATGTATACATATTATATCCAAAATGTTTTACCAGTTTAACCAGAAAATGGCCAAATTCAATAAAATATCAGCATAAAGTAGCAGCATAACCTACTACAATGTTCCGTACGGAAAAATAATATTAGTCCTTAGGGGGTGACAACACATGTTTTTTTTTGTTTTTTTTTTAGTCTAAACTCTATCAATTGAGAACAGGTGCGTGGTCATGATGTTTTAGTGTACTCGTTTCTCCCTTATTTAGAGTGCGCTATTCATTCGACAGGAATTTTAACTTATATCATTTTATCTTTAATATATAAAAATAATAATTGTGTGTTCGTATTTTTCCGTTGTCATACCGTTCATCAGATTGCGATATAACTTTGCCGACTTATTGTTTGCACTTGCGCGAAGGCTATATGCATTATTAGTACAATTAAACAACACTAGGTGGCGCGCGTATCGTATCGACAAATTTATTTGAATGTTGTATATCATTCAATTTCAATGAATGTATTATCTATCATTCTTTATCAAACAATATAACCCTTCTAAATTTAAAACGATATTTTCACAATTAATTAAATAAATCATAATTATTAGTTAGTGTCATATAAGAAATCATTGTATTCGTATAATATCTCTTTCACAGTGATTTCTAAGGACGTAAAATGCATAGACAAGTTATCTTACATCACATGTATAGAGAATATAAAATACCTCATTATTAGAGGCAATCCAAAAGAGCAAACAAAAAATATATATTTTAATAACAATAAAAAAATTAAACATTTGACTGCAAATATATATACATAAATCTTCTCAGAACTACGTAGCATTATCCTTTAAAGTGACCACCTTATGCTAAAAAGCGCATAATCTTAAACCGCACGGAGTAGATTTGTGGTCAAACGTTGACCAGCTTACTACAAAAGGAATACGTTGAGTAAGTTGGCATTTATACAATTAAATATTACAATATATGCAACATACATATATATGGTACCCGAAAAAGTAAACCTAGGGTTATTTATTTAAACCCGAATAATAATTAAAATAACTGTGAATTCTGTTAAATTTGCAAAATACGATAACACTTATCAACCTATTATTTATTTATTTGTTACATAATAATGACATCATTACAGTTATTAAACCAATGCGATGCTAAAATTAACCCAAATATAAGAAAACTACTGATTAATAAATAATAAAACTATCAACATGTTTGTAAAATAAAATATTAATTTAAAAAAAATTACAATTTTAAACGAATTTTTATGCTGTAATTATAAATTTCGTCTTACTGTATGTAAACATGGCAATACCCTGTGAGATGGTATTACAGTTATGTCACCGAAACTAGGTTTAGGTGTGGCTGAGGTGGTCCATGGGTATCTTAAAGCCGCAGAATTTATATCATTTGTAAATTATTCGGACCTTACCCAAAAAGCACCGGGTGAACCAAGGTTTACTATTTATTTATTATGTTATATTGTTAGAACTGAATGTCCCGTTGTATCTTATAAAGGATATGCTAGCGACCCTATAAGGATAGTGAAGACATAACAAGTCAAGGCTACATCTTCGATTCAGTGCCAATCAGTTTGACGCCGATGTGTGACAAACACGCTGCATGTATGGTACAAGTTTACCATACAATGGGCAATATACACTACAAACTTGAATTTTATAGACCTAATGAATCGGTTTTACGGAGCTGTTTTCTTGCTAACGATATTAATATTTCTATATTTGAAAGTATGAACATCAGAGTAGTGGTTCTCGTCTTGTGTCTGGGAGTCTTATCAATTTCTGTCTTTTTCTCTACTTCTGCCGCCAAGAAGTAATTAATTAATTACCATGTTCCAGTCTAAAGCACTGGGAGAGCCAGAATAAAATAATGCACTTCTAGCATAGTTTTAAAATTGTATGCAGGTGGCCGTGGGCTACATAAGTAGCCATTTACCAATCACGCGACATGTGAAGTTTTCTTTCACCAATTCTTTCATCAATCTACAATGAGTTCACTTCGAGTCCACTGCTGAACGTAGCCGTACCTCCTAAGTCACACCATAAAACACCATCTTGAGCACATGCATGCAATGGCTACATTCTGACTAGGTCGTCAACAATTACCCGACCTACACTCCATAACGGTACCACTTACTGGTAAATTTTAATAAACTTAAAGTTGTTACTATTTCATTATAGTTTGGTGAACAAACTGTCAAAAACTCTCAGACAAACTCACATCAAAAAGTCAAACTCAGATCAAAAACATTAATGTTTTTGATCTGAGCATGGGAGTCTTTAACAATTTCATGGATTCTTATCTGTAAGGGTTCTTTTAATGTCAACCTTACGTGAAACCAGGTCACTGTAGCCATTTTTATGATTGATCAATTGGTATTATATGAAAACAATTATAGTAAAGGCGCAGAATTAATACAGGGAAATAGATTTAAACTCGCTTAATCTAACAGTGATTTATTGAGAATTGTACGTTGCTGCAGAGGTAAAACAAGAGTGAATAAAAATTTAGTAATTACAAATTGGTTTAAAAACAAATGCCACACAGATGATATTTTTTTATAAAATAAGCGTGACAAACGAGCACATAGTCAATCTGATGATCGTAGTTACGTAGTAGAGCCACGATGCAGCTATATTATGTTTGTAGCTCAAATGGGTCGGTTCTACCGGGGTAGAACCACGCTCTCACAGAATACCAGCGTAAAATAGCAGCTTGACGCTGCTGCGTTTTGTATGTAGAGAACCGGAGATCTTTTTTACTGGAAACGAGACGTTCGATCTTAGTCCTCAGGGGTGACAACGCATCTGCATTTTAAATTTAAATCGAGGATAAATGTAGATGTCTATGGGCTTCAGCAACCACTTACCGTCAGGTGGAATATGTGCTCGTTTGTCCCCCATATACAATAAGAAATGGATGCTGTGGCCCAAAGACACCTACATCCTCGATTGAGAATCAAAATATAGATGCGTTACTAAAATGACACAACGAGATTGAGCGGTTGTTTGGTCCATTCTAAGTTTTATTATATTATTATTATTATTTACGCTGATATTCTGTGAAAACTTGGTCCCTGGTTGAGTCGATCTATTCGTGCCGCAACCATAATATAACTACAGCATGGCTCTAACAAATACAAAAAATATTAAGCTTCTTTTTAATAACTAAAACACACACATTATTATACAGTTTTTGTATGATAGGAAATATTGGTTCTGCCAAATAACTGAGGGCGGTTAAGACATCTAACTTCACTGAACCCAAATCTCATCGGACTGGTAGTTGAGATTATCAGTGTGAGAACTGATACTATCGCCAAATTCTGTCCAGCGTGATGAGTATAAGTAAGTTTTCCAAGAAATGTTAACACACACACAAGCAGGCATATTCTTAATAAGAATATGCCATCTTGCCTATCATATGAATAAACCGGACAAAGACGAGTTGTAAATTAAATCAAAAATACCCCTTCGGCGTGCTTATATATAAACCTTAGCTCAGAAGAAAAAATATCTGTATTGTTGACTGAATTCTTAACTATAATTAAGCAAATTGGTGTCTTTCATGTACATATGACTACACCTACCTTTACAGAATCAGGTAGTACGCAAAAATATTATACATTAAATTCTATTGATATCATATTAATTTCTTATTGATAAATTAGAAGTCGTGGCCTATATAAGACTTGGTAATAGAACAATAATTTTTACTACACACTCAATACAGATTATTAATGCCAACGATTTGCCTTCAATACGAATGTTGTATAAGGATAATAAATTAGGATTATACAACGGACACCGCCCACAAGAGTCAGGTCAAAGTAGTGATAATAATTTGCATGAATCCGAAGCGGGAAGCGCACTTATCAATGCCGTAGCCCGTACATCAGCTCTGCTTTCTCTACGCTTGAAATAAGCACGAATGATAATATACTTTACTTCTATAGAAATAGAATATATAACTCTTAACACCTTAAACAATAATCAAAGCATTATTCCATTTTAAATACATCCAAGAAGGTGTATTTGCAAGTTCTGACCATTTAATATCGAGCTTTAAAAAGGTAAAAACAAAGTTCTAATTTCGAACGCTGAAGTCACTTAACGGCTTTGTGGAGCAAAGATGGCCGCTGTTATCTATCAAGATAAGTTCTCTTTTCTGCGCATTTTATCGTTATTTATTTGGTTAACGTTTGTTGTATTACAAGACGAATTATTTGTAGGGCTTAGATGGAGCTTGCCGTATGTTGAAGGCTAAAAAGAATCGATTACCCCAGTTTTACCGTGGTTATCATAAGAGGCGACTGGTGAAAATATCATGGCTTCCATGACTAAGGATTGGGAATTGCGAAATCAAAATGCTGATACGTTATCGCCTCTAAGAACTTAGATTGGAAGCTTCGTTACCTGTAGAATGGGTCTACACTCACCATACGCAGCAAAATTATTCTACTGTTTCACGCTAGTATTCTGTAAGAGAATGGCCCCTGCTCGGTCGAGCCGACCTATTCGTCCTGCGGTCCTAATCTTCATCAGCCCGTTAATCTGATAACCGACAAACGATGGGGAAGATTATCGAGAGGCAGCCTGTTATCGGTAAGTGAAGTGTAGGGCGACTCCTACTAGATGAGGTGACGACCTGGTGAAAGGTGTAGAAAGTCGATGAATGCAGGTGGCTCAGAACTGTGGTTTGTGGCGTACCTTGATGGTGACCTACGTTTGCATTTCTTGAGAGTGACTGTCTACCAAAGGTAGCGAATCCCTTCAAAAGGCTTTACAGTGGTCTGTAAAAGACTAACGAAGAAAAACAAGATCGGTTACTAATTAATTCGATTTCTTGCTAAGCGTAGTGCTTAATTACTTGCTTACTTATACCATACTTTCATTAAACGGTTTATAATGGGCTCTAATTGTTTAGTAGCTCGAATTCCATCTTCCTAATATAAATCACGATTCAACACGTCAAGCGTCATGTGTTAAGGCTTTAGAATTTTTCTATTTACAAAAAAAATGCAATGTATGATGCCTGATTTTCCTCTTGTCGAGGAAGCGTTTAATTAAGTATATGTAGATATACTTTTCCCGTGCGATATACAATAATTAAAGGGAAATGCATTATAGATTTTAATAAATCAATAAATAACAGAGTCTGTGTTGTGATTTTGACAAACATTGTTAATTTTATCTCTACTCTTCTTCTGTACGTGTGTTTGTCACAGAATTCGTCTTAAACATCTGGACCGATTTACATTAAATTTTTATACGTGTTTAAGTGGGTTGCTTCATATTGGAATGGTTTAGACTTTAGATTTACATTTGGACCCGGTATGTGGCACTGTTGTCGATATCCAGAATTCACAATGCGGATCCCTAGTTAAATATAAATTCCTCTCTTGTATACCTATCTCAGTGTATACGGGTACGGTTTAAGAGAAGTGAGTACTTCTGTGCCTAATCACAATAGAAAATTTCAAAATTTTATTGAAAGTTATACCCGTGGCCAGGATATATAAAGAGAAATTGGTTAAATTTTATAATATTTCCTACAGACATGCACATTATGTAAGTATATATAATTACGAGGCCATAAAACTTAATCGTTCAAAACAAATACGTCCAATCTGTCAGAGTTACACGCACGACTTGAGATGCAACGCTTGGATAAACGGCTGATGATCAAATGCTCTACATTACTAAAGTGTTACGTAAAATTCGTTTCCATAACATCTTACACTTACTACTCCCTTCACTATTATTTTTAAAAGGATCTATCCTCAAAGAATTCAGAAAGTGAAATGTTTGAAGTTAAATTGTAAATTATGCAAAAGAGTATACTTACTACATAGTATAAAACAAAGTCACTTCCTGCCGTCTGTATGCTTAGATCTTTTAAATTACGCAACAGATTTCCAAGAGAAGAAGAAGAGAATGATTCAAGAGGAATGTTTATATGTATAATTATGTCGTAGAATAATTAGATAAACCGAATTTTCCGCAAAAATCTCGAGATATCGCGAAAACACGGATAATTACACGATTGTGATTTATTATATTTACGTGAACACTACACATTGATTAAAATTAAAACTAATTTTACGGATTTTGTCGCGTTTAATTTTAAATTAGTTTTAATTCCCGACGTTTCGGGTGCTTTCCAGCACTCATGTTCACGGGGGACCGAGGTGACTGACGTCCCGATGTCAAAGTTAACTCGGAGTAAATTCATCTTTTTAATTATTATTTATGATCCGATCTACGCAGAATGAACTAACTGTGTCTTGAATTCTTGCATTGGTATGCTTGGGTTTAGTTTGAATTTTATTGATTACAGGGTCTCAAGGAGGTGGTAGTAGGTACCCAGCCTCCTTCTCTATTGAAATTAGGATGGTTTTTAATTTCAATAGCCTCACGTATCATCCTTGGTAAGAATCTATGTTCTTTCACGAGGATTTGTGGTCCAACCATTAGATTTGATACCGATTTAGATTTAAGACCGCACTTTGCGACTTTCCCAATGTTCAGCAGTGGACTTGTGAATGGGCACTCCTTCACAAGTTCACTGCTGAACATAGGCCTCCACTTCCCCAAGGAATACCACAAAACACGGCCCTAAGCCACGGCCCTAAGCCACCTGCATTCATCGACTTCCAGCATTTCTTGCTATGTTATTACTCCATCTGGTGAGGGGCACCCTACATTTCGATTATCGGTACAAGGCTGCCACTCGAAAATCTTTATTCCTCATCCATTGTCGATTCTTAATCTATATCTACACACATGGGATGGCTTAACATAACTTTATTAATTTATTTTGACACATTCTCTTCTACAAACCTGTGAAGCACATATACAGCTTTCACCATAATTAAATATCCTTTGGCTTACAACAGCGGAATTATGTAGATGATAGATACGGTCCTCCGCCGTGTCGATTGTCGCGATAGTACGTGGTTCTAACAACATGGTTACAACGTGTTTATCATGATGTTTAAACTGTTGAACACGGATGGACACACCTACGGTTATCGCTTATCATGTGTACTTAGTCCGTTAGTTGTATCAATCTTGAAGTGACAGTACTCGTTTGAAAATGATTATGGTAAGATACGACCGTGAGAAAACATCTGCTACCCTATACTGTCAGGAGGGTGTAGTACGAGGCGACGGAGGGAAAATAAAATAGAAGATGGGCAGTGGTAGCTTTTCGATAACAACTTAAAATAATTAAAAAAACTGCGGTTGCCAACCCGCTTGCCAAGCGTGGCAACTGTGGCATAATTCCTTCATGAGGTAATCTACTGTTTTCAGCAGTGTACTTTTATAGGCTGTAATGGATGAATAGAATAGATGATAAGATAGAAGGTATGATATTTTTCATAAATCGGTTTTTTGGGCAGTGCCAAAATACGAGACGTCATTAGACAACCGACACTAATGCCGCAAAATTAGTTTCATTCAGTGTGCAGGATTCGTTTAAACATAAAAAATTAGATATATTCCCCATTGCTTGATTTAGGACGTCCATTTATAATCAATGTCTTTTTAAATATAATATAATAACGAATCACAGCCTAACAAAAGTTCATTACTGAAGTTAGATCTCTCAGATTGTTTCATAGATAGAGGGAATTTTTCCATTGAAGGAGGCTGGGAAACCGCAGTTTTTTATTATTATTATGTCTTTACATATGAAATGGCGGCTTTATTAAACTGGTCACTTTCAACTGTTTTAGTTATGGTTTGATATGAAATTTTAAATTCAAATAGATTCAATATTTCTTTATTTTTTAAGGCATGATATTCCTTTTTCAAAATCATTTACAACCACGAACTTTAAGACTCTCTTACGTCACCACTATTCAGCGACTGTAGCAGCACCCTACGATCCTATGATATGAGGCTTCCTGAAGCGTGCTTTGGTATTATGTCAGCGCCACGGTTGAGTCGACTCGACAGGAGTAAGACCATGCTTTCATAGAACATCAGCGAAAAAAGCAGCTTAATGCTGCTGTATTTCGTATGGTGAGTGTAGATAACCGGAGACCCTAGTTAGTGTAAACGAGACATTCCATCCGAGTCCTCAGCGGTGACAATGCATCTGCATTTTGAACCTTAATCGAAGATATATGTAAATGTCTTTGGGTCTCAGTGCCACTCACTGTGTGCACATTTGTCACCATTATTTTATAAACAAAAGACGGAAGATAAATCAGGCGCAGGACTAACGGTTTTGTGTGCTCTCTGAGACACGGGGATAAAACATCGCCAATTTCCTAACTTAAGACTTCCACTGAGAATTTCTTGACCGAAAATACCCAATGATTTTCGCCTAACCCACTATCTCATGACCAACCCTCGCGATTACGGCCACCAAAGCAACAAGGCAGTTATTCAAGCAAATAAATATGTGAACGTCTATGAGTGACAAAATCCAATTATAATGGAATAAAATTTACTCTATATATAAGTGATAATTTTTATTTTAAGTATTTAATATTGAGCCTGCTTGTAACCCTAACTACTACAAAAACTTAGCCTTTGATGGATCTGATAAACAAAATAAATGAACACCTATATTCCTCTGACACTTTCTACAAGCCATCTAAGCAATTTATTTATGCAGAAGTCTACGCAACAATATAATATCATCGTGCCAGATCGAGATGCCAGAAGCCGAATTTGGAATAACAATATCGTTATTGTCAACGGACGGGTGCTAAATGTCACTAGAACAACCGCGCATGATAAACCTCGGTGACAAACGTTTCTGTCATTCCGCCATTGTGGAGTTACTTTGGCGCATCTGTCACTTAAGTTCACAGATAATAATAACAAAAAATAACAGACAGCATTTATTATTGTAATATGTAATGTGTTACATAATACGTGTTCAAGTTTCTGGATATTGGTGTGATTAAAGCTCCTATAGAAGTCAGCTATAAATTGTGTGCGAAAAACATGTACCATCGTTTATGTATTAGAAATGTTTTACCAACACGTGTTTAACTGGGAAAGAAAGCATCGTGAGGAATAAAATATTTAACATATTACCTCATAGGTAAAACTGCGGTTATTAATCCGCCTGCCATGTGTGGCAAATACGGCAAATATCCCCTATATTTGCCATATTTGCCACGCATGGCAGGCGGATTGTTAACCGCAGTTTTATCTATAATTTTGAGTGATCATCAGGAAGACGTCGCTGCCCATCTAAGGTTTCCCTATGTCAACCACGCGATGATATGACGTAGTGGCTGTTTTTACAATACCACTACACGGCACGCACGCATATATTATCAATTTATGTCTTATTAAATCCCCGAAACTCTTCGCTACTACATTGGAAGACGTTTTCAGGCTACTGGACTGGAAAGGATACGGTATTAACGTCAATAGCGAGTACATCACTCATCTTCGATTTGCCGACGATATAGTCCTTATGGCAGAATCGCTGGAGGACCTAAGCACTATGCTCAATGACCTCAATAGTGTCTCCCAACGGATAGGTCTTAGATGAACATGGACAAAACAAAGATCATGTTTAATGTTCTTAAGATGAATATCGACAAAAAGAAAGTCATGTATAATGTCCATGTCACACCTATGCCGATGGTTGTTGGGAGCACGAAGCTCGTTGCTGACGAGTATGTTTACCTGGGACAAGTAGTGTGACTAGGTTAGTCTAACTTCGACCGAGAGGTCAATCGACGGATTCAACTCAGCTGGGCAGCGTTCGGGAGATTGCGACACATCTCCTCAGGAATACCTTAAAAATAGATTGTAAAATCAGTGCGTGTTGCCAGTAATGACCTATGGATCTGAGACGTGGTGCTTCACAGCAGGCCGTATGAGGAAGCTCAAAGTGGCTCAGCAAGCTATAGAAAGGGTTATGCTCGGAGTTTCTCTACGTGATAAACTTAGGAATGAGGATATCTGCAGTAGAACCAGAGTAACCGACATAGCTCAACGGATTAGTAAACTGAAGTGGCAATGGGCCGGCCACATAGCTCGAAGAATCAATAACCGTTCGGGAAAAAAGGTTGTCGAGTGGCAGCCTCGTACCGGCAGGCGAAGTGTAGGCCGTCCCTACCTACTACGACTTGAGAAGACATGCAGGAAGTCGATGGATACAGGTGGCTCAGGACCGTGCTTTGTGGCATTCCTTGGGGGAGGCCTATGTTCGGCAGTGGACTTATGGAGGACTGTAATGATGATGATGATGAACTAAAATAATTTTTTTAGTGGGCCATTTTTCTGTCGAAAGTTATTATTATATTATTATTATTAAAATCAAATATGCCACGTATTCTCAGACATGTGTAATACTTAAATAAATACCTTGGTGCACGGACCACCGTTTTCGTAATTCATCATATACAAATCCAGTTAATAAGATGCAATTATACAGACTGTGCACGTGTGGAGAGTTATTCAGTGAACAGAAGTAATGATAAAGGTGCTAATTCACTAAGGCAGTGTAAATATGAACATATGTTATGATAAAAGAGACTTACGCTTAGATTTATTTATATTATGAGTTTAATTTACTCTTGTTGATACAGACTATACATATATAATAATAATGTCTTCCAGATCTAATTTCTTACACGGTGACCACTCTCACGGCAATCCGATACGACCGGGGTAGGATCAGGCTTAGAAACAACCACTTTACGTGCTTACCGGGGTACGAGGGTGAAACACTGCCAATTTTCTGACTTCGGGTTGCTAATGATAATTTCTCGGCAGAAAAACCCAATTACCGATTTTGACCCGACCCGGGATTTGGATGCGGAACTCCGTGAATAGCAACACGTTTGTGACAACTAGACTAACATGCAGTATTTAGCAGTCCAAATATATACCAGTGTGGCGGTATAATAGAATCCATCACACTATTTCATCATATGGTTTTCGTAAGAAGCGACAATAGGATATTCCAGATACATCTTATGGCTTCTGATAGACGACGGTATAACCACATAGCTAGCAGCAGACGTAAGCGATATCTTGTGCGGCCGTCTAATCATCGATCCTAGACGGATTATAACATCATTCTTACATCGAGAGAGTATTGAGTATTAGAGTACCATGTTCAGTAGGATAGACTTGGTGGACTTCTGGTGAAGAAGATACAGATTATATTAACGATTTTAGTACATTTTGATATAACATAAAACTCAAATTAAATGTAAATTTAACATGAAAAGAATAAAAATAAAGACGTAACAACGATATAAAATCTAAACTGTATATTCCAAAATCATAATTGAACTAGTGAATTGACACCTTTACAGGTAGTCTCAATATGCATGTTACATAAGTAGTATTAAACGGTTCATAGCATAAGTATGTCGCAAAGTCGCCCACTCGTCAGATGATTGCGGTATTGTCTAGTGATTGTGAATAGTTATGAAAGATGGTTGAGTTAAATCGTAACAGCCGGTAAATCGCAACATCGATCTTTAATAAAATCTGCTGCTCGCAGCTATGGCCCTCTGCCCCTTACCCCTTTTAACAGAAGCGTGGCTACTATAGCAGTTAGCGGGGATTCTTATGAGGCAATCTGTGCAGTGGATGATAGGCTGCAATAATGAACAATCACAAAAAATATGCTTAAAATGTATTCGAATTCAAAACTTTCTTTATTATAAAACTGTTGTGGAAATGAACTCACAGTCTACCTGCTAGTAAGTGGCTACTGGATTCCATGAACACCGGCAGTTAACTTCAAACAAAGATCGCTATAGATGCGATGTCACCTCTGAGGACTAAGATCTCGACGTACTTTATAATAAACTTAATCCTCTGCCAGTTTTAGCATCATTGAAGCTTAATTGGCAGTTAGCTTAATTGGCCCTTTGTCAATCTAAGCAATAAAGTAACTCTAAATGGTATAAAGGATGACGATAAAACTTTAGCTATTTACGTTACTTAAGCTTTAAGCTTCAATATAATTTGTTTTAAAAGGTAGAAATATTTTAATCAGGTCTTTGTAATTAACTGAGAAATAATACCACATATAATGCTAATAAATAGAAAAAAACCATTACCCCAATGTTTATGGATGAGCCATTGAAAAAAAGATGTGTGTTTAAAACGCCTCTACGTTATAGGAGAAAAATCCTATTGTGGCTTACGTTTTTTTTTAAACCAATAAATCATTAGAAAAGTTTCAAATAAACACAGTCAATATCCTAGCGTTTTAGTTATGCGGGTGCTCATCACTAGATTATCAAACTTCAGAGTTTTCAGATATTTTTACACCAGCGTTGGACGTAAGAATCAATCTTAACCAGCAAGACGGATAGCATGCAGGTAAGGTTTACAATTGTTTATTGACGGGGAAAGAAAGTGTATGCTTAAAAAAGGTTGGCGTAATATTCTTAGTTCCCAGTGTAGCTTTTAGATTTAAAAGTAATGTAACCAATATTTGTAGCTACTGTTAGTTTTTTAAGTAGCCTCTTTGTTCATACAGGAGTCCGTCTGAATAAGTCGCATTCTCTTATTTATTAATTTTATGTAATAATGTTCTCTAAGCAACACTGCGTGCTCTATTTTTCGATCCGAAGTGTATAAAAAGTCACAGCACAACAACAGTATAAGGGGCATTCCATCTGAGTCCTCAGAAGTGATGAGAATATCTGTAGCCTTATTTGATTGAAGTTAGTTACAGATGTCCGCGGGTTGTATAAACCATTTACCATCATCAAGTGGACTAAGTTCTTTTCTCACTTCAATATTAAATAAATAGCGTCATGCGGTCCGCTTGCAGTGGGACCCTAAAGCATGTTCAAGTAATAGATAGTCAAAGCGCACAGTGAAAGGCAATACTCGGCCAGTAAACAGTTCAAGGCAGATAAGTCAAGTTTGCGCTATCTCTCCGATAAGTTACGATCCCCTTACATTTATTACGTGATGTAGTTTTTTTATTTTTTTATTTGTATTTGAAACTGAAGAGATAGAAATGAAGGGATTTTTTTAGTTGATTTGTATTTTAAGTTTACTTATTAAATAAACAAACACTGTTTACGTATTATTTCAAATAATTTAATAATAATATTAGAATTTTTTTCACTGCATACTTTCTTAAAAATCTAGAAAGATGACAAAGAAATTGTTCGATATATACATCTTCGATCCTTCTAACAGAATGTAAACGTTAGCTGTAATATAGCTAAACAGCTACAGCAGCCCGAAAACCGTCCACTATTGGACATTAGTGGTGTATAACGTAGGAAAGACTACAGTCAATACGTTTAGCAAGCGGTTTGACAATATCAATTCATCCATCATATCCATTACTGCCTATAAAAGCCTACCGCAGCACGTAAGCCTCTCCCGTAGATAACCTCATAAAAGGGATTTCCCCATAATTATCACGTTTGGCAAACACGGATTTTTCTTATTTCAAGTTGTTATCAGGAAGTTGCTGCTGCCCATCTCCTGTTTTGGTTTCCCTCTGTCGTCTGTTATGACACGGTATATGTGGCAATGGAGAACTCTTACACCGCCAATATACGGTTAGCGATACAAATAACATCGCACTTTCCGCGTTGCCCATGTAGCTGAGCTGAGAATTTAACTTTTAAAAATTTTATGGCAAATGCTTGAACGTGTCCACAAATTACCACGGTTTTTAGAGTATATATGTTAAAAAGTACAAATATACTAATATTAACATGAAAAAAATGTTATATTGACAGATCTGATAAGTAGAAAGCTGTATTTAATATTTCCATAACTTATCTATGCCTTTAAGTGGAAGTAACTTCGACCACACATCATGGCGTCGTTAGTATTTCAAGTCATTGCGGTTCCATTTTGGGAGCAGTACTTGTTAAGTGCCGACGTTGGAATGCGGTATTAGCGCACGATTTCCCGCGTTTAACGATATATTACGATTAGGTACTTTCCTACTCGTAAGCGATAAGAGGCTTCGAAACTTTCCTTTTGAAATGTGCAACTATAAATTAACATAATATTTCGCTAAACAAGATGGCAGCGTTTCATTCTTCACATCAGTTATAAGTTCTTTAACGCGGCTTTTAATTGATCTAAATAAATAAATTAATAGATGTGAAGAATCGACGCTCCGGGAAGTCTGCAGTCTGTGAACACGTACACCGTACAGGATCGCCCCCGTCACTACATCAGATTTGATAGACCACAAATCCTCGCTAAAGAACACTGATTCCTTCCAAGGATGATTCGCGAGGCTTTTGAAATCAAAAAACATCCTAATTTCAATAGAGAAGATGGCTGGGTGCTACCATCTGCTTGGGATCCTATAATAAATAAAATTAAATCCCAACCCAAGCATACAACTGCAAGACCTCAAGATACCATAAGTTCATACTGTGTAGATCGGAACAAAAGTTAAATTTTAATCTATGGTAACCGCGGTTAACTATGACATCTGGACGTTAAACATCTCAGTCCCGCCCGTGACCATGAGTGCTGTTAAGCGTTCGAAACGTCGGGTATCTAAAAAGTTAATAATAAAAATATACGCGATAAATTCCGTAAAAACTAGTATTATTTCAATGTGTAGTGTTCGCGTAAATATAAGAAATCATCATGCAAGTTTTTCCTCACAGCTTAACATGTGATAAATCAGAACTAAAAATTACAATTAATTCTTCAAATTACAATATTGGCCGGTAGAGATCGGACCCGGGTTACTCGCGTAGGTACTGTGCAAGTTACAGAGAGCGCTTATTCTCTGAGATACCACAGTTCCTTTGAATAATTGACAAGAACTAAGACCTTTTAACAGTTTCAAATAATTGCGTTTAATTGTCATTTTATTTTAACCCAGCGTGTTATGTATACGCTGTGTTAAGTTATGCAAAGTCTGATTAGTCCGATGGCACTAAGGACTTCCTTACTTTCCCGTGTATCTGTTTGTATATTCTCTACTCTTACAAATTGCCCAAAATTCACCGAAATCAGACGTCTCAAAACATATTGTCTTGTACCGGGTACATATTGAACTTTTTACGTAATCGATATTGCTCATTTGATCACCTATTTATATATTATTCATATAAATAAATGACCAAGTGAGTGTATTACTTCTTATCGTTGACTATCGCTTACCTGACTATATTATTAATTAACTATATAAATATCCGTTTCTATTGTCATTTAATGAAAAGAGTCAGGGAGAGTGTGTGATCGGAATTAGATCATTCAATTGGTTAAAGCCTCTCGTATAAAAAACATGTGTGTGTGTTTATTTTATTTTACCTGCCTTAACGGCAAATACACACATGTTTTTTTTTCTGCATATCTATGGCACAGTTTAATAAAGAAATATAAATAACAAACTTACGACAGTTTTTGAATGATAAGGTGTCAATTTAATAAAAAATTTTTTTGTAAAATTATTTTAAGCTGTCAGAGTGCGAGAGAGCCTTTAAATCAAATTATTTCGAAAACTGGTGTGACCTAAATCTTAAAACTACGGAAACACCTGTATGAATTTGTAGAAAGTGGTGCACCAGGCAAGCATAGCAGGAGGTTCACACGTTGATAGTTAATTGTTGTGTCGTTCCATGTCAAGTGAAAACGCCCGGATGTGCCGCTGTGAGCACTTTATCTCCTTATCTTAGCCTCAGCATTTATACATGCCTAGTACTTTCTAAATGGTCTGTTAAATTTGATTCCTCCACTCTATCTTAAGATTTATTTTAGTTTAATTGTACAAAAAGTTAATCTGGCATTATCAATATTTATTTAATTATTTAAAACCTTGAAAAGTATTTTATACCTATTTCGATAAAAAAATTAAGCAATATCGACTGTAAAGGAACTGATATGTGAACTGTAAACACATATTATATTCATGAATTTTCTACGTAATTGGCGATATTAAAAAATCGACATATTTTTATATACTTTTTTTTATAAAACTGAAGTTAGAAACGAAGTAATAGTCTATCTGATAAGTTATATAAATACTGATAAGTGGCTCTTGCAACCCATGGGTTATAGATTCCATGGACTCCACTAATGCGTTATCACCTCTGAGGTCTAAAATGCCTCAACGCCCATAATAATATTTTTTCCAATTTCCTGCCTAATTGTCCTCCAATTTCGAACATCTCCTACACGCATGCATTCTAGTTATTATATGGTGAAGTTTTGGTGACGTAACCTTAAAATCTTGAATTCAAATTTTACTCAAACCAGTGAGAAAATATTGGCTCTGCGCTTACCAAATTTTTCCAGCTCAGCTTGACGACTTTGTGCAATTTTGAAAAAGTTGTCCAGTGGACTATATGAAGCTAGTGTGAACATTTAAAACAACTAAATTAAAAATCCATCCTTGATTTTATAACCCAGAAGAAATCTTAAGAAACTATTGAAATATATCTGTAATCACGGTCAACGGACTCACTATTGATGTTAGATGCTTAGTACAATTACAAAGAAACGCTGGATATGACTTTCTTTATAATGTCAGAGTCAGTGTGACTTCCATCCCTCTGTTGTTAAGTGGCTACTGCCGACAACGGACACATTCAACCAATTCCGCAGCCTCTAAGGCTACGGTCTCCTATTAAATGCTATACGCGACGTCCGACTTCAGCGTAAACGTTCCGATCGGCGTCTGAACGCCAGACACAGCGTCAGCGGTCAATACATATCTTACAAACGGACGACGTCTAGACTTTCGATCGAGCAACAATTAAGTAGCCGACAGTGCTCACGTGTGGTTGTGTGTCATATTTATACATAAAATGGATATAAATACAATACTTTTGGGGGGCACTTGTGTTACTTGAAGAAGAGGCACAAGACGACCGTATACGAAGAAAAATAAATGCAACAAGGCACCGATTATTTATGAAGAGATATGAAGAAGGATGTTTCCAGCTATTGATAGTAAAACACTTAAAAGACAGCAATTCTAAATTTACTGAATATTTTCGTATTAATCAGGAACAATTTAAACATAATAATAATACAGTAACTCGTCTTTTTCTTTATTAAATTTTGTCATTTTGTACTGACGCTAGACACGACCTTCACGCTGCAATGGTTCGAAATAACTAGAGACGCAGCGCAAAGCGTCTTAACGCAGCCTACGACGTCCATACGCCGACATCAGCTTGTGAAAGAGACCACAACAGTACATTTCTATAGTAAGCATCGTAACGCGGCGTACGGCGTGACGCTGTAAGCGGCCGATGGCGTTTATAGGAGACCACCGCCTAATAACCATCATAAACTGTTTGTCACTTTAACTTGCATAAAAATTAACCAAACACCAGGAACATATTGTAAAATACCTATACTCATAACGAATAAGTACCGAGATATACTGTGAGCATCAATTTACGAATGTCACAGTCACCACGCATGACAGATGTCATTCGAGACAGATACTTGGGAGGTCTATTGTCATCCGTGGACTATTTACAAGATGATGACCAATAACAACACATTTCTTCAATAGTTATTACGATTATTACAATATGTTGTGTTGTATCGACGTTAGACAATACGTCTCCTCATAGGCTGATCATCCATGGTCCCGAGATATTGTGATAGTACTGAGAAGGTGCTGGGGGCAGCAAGTACTGCCGCCAGGACTTGCTTTCATAAGGAAAAAGCGAGAGATGTGTTCCCAATGGACATCCAGGTACCCCACGTATACGCTGATTATGACCACCGTGGGGTTTTGGCCGGTAAATTTCTGTAGTCCTCTACCGCTACCTCCGCATCCAAAGGTACCCACGAGGATCTGCTCACGATAAAAAAAATATCTGGTCATCCAATTAGAGCAACGCAACGTGAGTTGTTCATCCACCATCCACCATTTATTTATTTTTTTCAATCAACAAGGATCATAGGGTAAAATAACATTCATTCAATTCAATTGTAGTGCTAAAATTATAAATCGTTACTAATATTAATTATATCAAACGCGTATTTACCGATGTCACCGTCACATACACCATACCCAACTTAATTATATATTAACAAAACCACCAACAAAACTTACCATAATGATATAATAATAATAATAAATTTGTTAAAAATAAAAAAGTCTTAAATATATGTAAGTAAAAGTTGGTAACAAATTAAATAACATTAGTTCATATACCTGGGGTATCTGTCCGAGGCAATGGGTACATGGACATGAACCCAGCGCCTCAAATAAGCACACTCAGGTTTCTCACTAATTAAATAATATAATATATTAATCTCACTATTAATTTTGCAGACCGCGCCCTGCGCATGTCTGCTCAGTACCGCTCGCTGCCCTCTGCTAGCTGAGTCAGATGAGGCTGTAAGAGGCTGTATGCTAACAGCACTAACGTCTCAGAAAATAGAGCTGCTCTCTGATCGACGCGTGATGTCATGTTGCTATCGGCAAACCTCCAGCGCACGGGTTGTACTGTTTTATAACTCAATATCATTGGGGAGTATGAGATCTGTTTAATACCAACTTTAGTTTATTTAATGGACATTATCGTATTAGGCTAAAATAGAAAATAAAAGATTATTTTCATTGCTTGATAGCGCTGTAGCAAATTGTTTGGTTGCGGGATAATAGGTTCGAATCCTGCACGCAACTAGTATTCTTATGACCTTTACATAATTGTTTCGATTATAGACTCATGTCCATATGCAGTTTGTGTATGTAAAATGCCTTCTCGAGACAGGTAGGATTTTTTTTAATGAGTTCGCTACCTACGACCATTTTGTGTTTATGGATAGTTAAAATGTCTTATCCAGTATTGTCTCTGGTCTTGAGAACTGTATCTGTGTATACCATTTTATTCAATTGTCGTTGTTATCGCGATGGAGATGTAGCGGGCGTGAGGTTCGATGCCCGACGGGATGAGAATATCGGGAATCTAAGATCTGTGCATCGGTCAGGCGGTATTTTTTTTACACAATCCTAACCATAAACGGCATGTTGTTGTGACTCGATGGAATTTCCGATTCGAAACAGATATCGGTCTTTTTAAAACACAACAGCTATGTTTGAACGTGAAACTGATATCTTATAGATAAGTTCGATCTATGTAACGAAAGAATTTCTGATAATGATTTATAATGAATCGTTTAACTAATGTATACTCGGATGTAAAACTTTCTTTCCGTTGCCGGTACAGCCTATCAAAAGTCCTCGCATAGCGCTCCTCCGTAGATTCTTTCATAGATGTTTGTCATAATTACCGTAGAGCTTTTCGAGAAATTGTACAATAGGATTACCGAGTTCCTTGCAGATCGAAGCATCGTAGTGGACGGTGAATGCTCCGACTACTAGTAAATAATGCTGGTGTTCTTCAAGCTACTGCTGAATTTAAGCCACTACATAGTATGCCATGGTAACAAACGAGCACATAGTCCACCTGATGGTAAGTGCCCATAGACATCTACATTCCGTCTTTACATTATATCCTCAAATAATTATCAAAATGCAGATGCGTTGTCACATCTGAGGACTGAGATGGAATGCCTCATTTGCAGTAAAAAGGGTCTCCGGTTCTTTACACTCACCATACGATACACAGTAGCATTAAGCTGCTAGTTTCCGCTGGTATTCTGTGAGAGCGTGGTCTTCCCCGGCAGATCCGATCCTTTCGTGCTACAATCATAATAAAGATGCAGCGTGGCTCACGTATGAAGTTACCACGTATAAAGCTTAGCTTGGTTTTTTTCTTTTTTATTTACTGTGGTTATGAATTGGATCATGTCGACTCTAAATGACTACAAAGAGATGTTCCCATTGTTCTTCTTGTAACACACACAAACAAACAATTGTGTATCCTGAACTCTGTACTCTTCTAATACAGTTATACATATATTAATCTCTGTATATTAATTTATTCTTAGGGCTATATTCTCCAAGATTTTCGGTCATTACTGAAAATCAGGATAATATCCTTATTTCTCATGCCTTCGACATACAAATAGCCATATATGTTGTTGTATGCATCATTGGTCAATGTCAAAATAAGGTTTCTTTATTTCTACTAACGCGCACACACACATTTGCAACTTTACAATAAAGGTGTTTGTGTTAACTTGGGTGACGTATTTGGTTTTCGAACACTACGAACAAGACAGTGACAATGATTTCTCAAAGTCACGGTAATTGGACCGCAACCGTTTCGCCGCTACTGCTCGTACCTGAGCACGTCGATCGACGTCACTCCATTTGTCAAAAATATTTGAAAATATTTAAAAGTGTATTTAAACGGTGGGACAGCAATATAGAACCCGAGTGTAAGCACAAGCACAGATCAGGTATTGTAGATATTGAGTTCATATATACATATATATATATATTATATGAGTATAACAATTATAACGGATGAAGGATAAGAAAATATCTAGTAACACGTATTTTTTATAAAAGATATTATCTAAATGAGGTAATAAAGAAAAATCTAAAAGGAAGATAAATGCGTGGTTGTCGGATAATTATACGTGTAATATGGTCTAAAACATATATATAATATATAATAGTTTTAAATTGATATTATATGTGTAATTATAAGTGAGTAATGACCAGTACCGTCTCTACCATAAGGGCACACGAGGCCCGTGACGAAAGGCTTCGGCCTTATTCGCTTACGCTATACAATCTTTTTTCAATTTTAGGAAAATATAACCCGACAAAAAAATTTATAGAGAAAATGAGGGCGTTGTTAGTGACTTTCTGGCAACCCTGAGCAGTGACAAGCCACACATTGCCGGAAAAAGTGGCATTGACAGATTTCCTAGGTAGAAAATATGTAGGTAGTTCCGCATTTCGCCGTCATCTAAACGTTTTTGTCGGGCTGTAGTCATTCACTTTTTTTTTACTTTCCAACGAGTCCCAAATTCTTGTGTGCCCAAGGTATAGCCTAAGACGGCGTTGGTAATGACTTTAAATATTAATCAGTTTAAATGTAATTAGGTACCTATGTATGTATGTAATTGTACTAAAAGTGCTAAGTTTAAATGTAATTTTTCTATTTTAAGTTTTAAATCCAAGATTAAGATACTAATTACAGTAGGTACAAAGAATGTGGGTGATATATTCTAAAAACTATCCTATCTCTAAAGTTGGACTAAACTAGTTCAGTAGCTTAGGAGTTATCACGGACAAACGTTGAGACAAGTAATTTTATATATAGAGATGAAAGTAGCATAGATAGAAATAGCACATAATGCTTTTAATAAATTTTTTAATCAATAACGCTTATAGCATTAAAGATTTAATGGCTACTAATTTAGGGTATAATGTTTAGAGAAACGCAATTCCGATACGTTTTCCGGAGTAAAGTAATTAAACAACTGAAGGAAACTAAGACGTATCAAGTAATAACATACTATTTTATGACTTATTAAGAGTACAAATCGTTTTAGAGTACGGTAGTTATTTTATGTAGGTAATGGCAGCCCGGACCGGCTTCGCACAGGTGCAATTTACATGTGAAGTGAAGCATTTGAAAAGCATTGCTAGCTTTGGTATTGATCATCATTAGAAAAAGTTAGTAAGTAAACTTTATGTAATTATCGTTCTTTCTTTTATCATTGAGCAACAAATCTGCGAAATGCCGAGTTTCATTTACAGTCAATGAAAGAGGCCGTGGCAGTGGTGTGTCGGCCAACCGTTTCGATGGGAGTGTTTTTTTTTTGGTTACTCGTGTTTCTGTTATATATTCTAAAGTGGTTGTTAAAAAGTTAAAAGTTTCATACAGATTATAAGTGATTGAATTTTCCAAAATACATTTCGCTTTGATCCCTTAGTAAGATAGGAAAGCTATTTTCACAATTTTCCGCTTCTGTGTACAGTGGTTTTGGGATGGGCATCTTAATAAAAAAATTATCATACAAACTTTGTTTTAAAACCTTAGAGGAAAATTTTTGAAATTATAAAAAAATGTTTACTTTATTATCACTAATCAAGATTATTTGCCCCAGTTTATAAATTAAAAAAGACCATCATAATTTCATTTTCTCCATAAAAATTTTGACACCTTTTGACCCCTCCGTAAGTAGTTATTTTGAAAAATCGCAAAGTACGTTTTGATTTACTTTATTTTTAGAGTGTTTCAAGTAGGCCTCGAGTGAATTGCCCTGTAAAATAAAAAGTTTCACACAAACATCCTATTTCATTCTTATACTTAGTGGATGCCTACGTCACAAAAGGCAGCTACTATTCAAAATCCAGATTTCTAGCGGTTTGGACTGTTCTTTAATAGATGAGTCAGTAACTCAAGAAATCCTTTTTTATATATTATTAATGGTCTGGTGTCCGGATTCTACAATGGCGCTATCTACTGGGTCAAACTGTGCCTATAACCTTCGCGGATGTGCAAGCAATAAATTTAGTAAAACGTAAAATACGAACAAACAAAAATTATTTTTTATACATATATTAGATATAGGTTAATTCTTTTGTGAAATAATTGTCGTTTTTGAAATAAAAAAGAATTTAAACCAAAAAAATAAATAAAATAGATTGCCTTATTTTTGCCATAGTTGTTGTAGCATAAGTAGCGGTTTGGTAACCGCAGTTTTTTTAGTTAGCGAATGTAACTTTGTCTTATATGATATGTAAAAGAGTTACCACGGCTTGCAAGCCAAACGACACAATGTACTATAAAGTCATCATTTTGATAGTTCCCGAGACCGAGAGGCAGTCTTGGATGCCTACTGGACTGTACTGTGCTACTATTGGATGTATAGATACTTCTCATTAGATGTCAAATTTATTAAAAGAAAAAAATCTTAAGTTGATTGGCGGATTCAAACCCACGAACATTCCAGTTTACAGACCGGACACTTACCCATTAAGCAATTGTCGAAATTTTCTATTGACTTAAATACTACTGTCGAAACGAAATTTTACTCGTAACTTTGCTGAATCGACGCATGAATGATTTATGTACCAAAATGAACTACAGGAGATTTGCTTTACGAGTATTTGGGTTAAGGTACACGCACACTAAAAACCATTTGATGATAATCTTGAGATACTTACTTTATCCGTTAATTCATTACGTACCTGTGGAATAAAAAAGAACATTAATAAATTACATTAACTAATATTCTATGTATTTTAAGGATATAATATTTTAAGGATAAATAAGCCCTTGAATTGAATTAGCTCTACTCGTGGTAGAGCTATGCTGCAGCTATATTCGTAATATAGTTGTAGTACGAATGGGTCGGCTCCACCGATTAAGGAACACGCTCTCACAGAATACCAACGTAAAATAGCAGCTTAATACTGCTGTGTTTCATACGGTGGGTGTAGAGACCCATTTTACTGGAAAAGAGGTATTCTATATTAGTCCCCACGGGTGACAACGCATTTTGATTCGTAATCGACGGTAGATGTAGATGACTGCGGGCTACGGTAACCACTTACCATCAGGTGAACTATGCTCTTGTTTGTATCCACATTCTATAAAAATCTTAACTTATAATCTTATAACTTATAATCTTGATTCCTGCTTGAGATTATGGAGTGACACTGAGAATAACCTTCATCCTATGCTTAGCAGGGTTTCAATTTCTTCTGGCACTTAATTTCAGTTGTTTCACCAAAGTTTGACCAGTCTCCATGACATGTTTGTCAACATACCACGCAACGGTTTTTCTATCATTCGTAGTGGATACCTGCAGAAAAAGGACAAAATAATTTGCCAGCGTCTATTTTTCCATCGGATTGCAATGGGGGTATTTTTGAGGCAACAGTGAATAGGCTTTGAGCCACGCAGATGCGATTTACCCTCTACGGCCACACCTAGTTTTGCCATCTTCCGTTTTAATATGTTTCAGAGGATATGATAAAACTAAATAAAGGACTTATGATGAAAATAAAGGATATAATAATTTTTTTTTCAATAAAATGCTGTTATGGCATTAGTAGCAATATTTATTAATAATAAAGACAAACGAGTTGATTTTCCCGTGAGTTGTTTAAGAAAATTTTGATTCTTTAACTATTGGGTCTTTTTTGGGGACTATTAATAATACTATGACGTAATTTGACATCGCGCGTCACGTGATTTTTAAACTCTTTGACCTAACTAGCAGTTTCTACACGATGTTTACCTTCACAATTTTTCTAAATGAAATTGCCTCGGATTTTAGGACTTTCGGGACAAAACTCATGATATGTTTCTCGAAATCGTATTCTATTTAAACTGTTTACACTTTAAAATTATATTGAATTTTTCAGACATTCATGTTTCTACGTGATGTTTTAATTCATCTGCAAGAACGTAGTAAATAAGCACTTAAATTCATTTCTAACAATTTAATAATAATAATAATAAAAACATTTATACATTACCACCAATATAGTTACAGTGAGCAGTATACATAGAAATAACCAAAATTACATAGTGTAGTAATGAATGGGCTCTAGCTCAGCATAAATGTTGCAGTTGCTATAACGCTGTTATTCTGCCTGCGCCCAACAAATGAAGAGTACAGTTTACAGACCGGACAGTACGCGCGCATCCCTGCTTAATCATTACATTTAATCACAACTGTTCATATTAGAGTACATGTCATGTTTTCCGAAGTATTAGCGAGTATTTTTTTTGAGTTACCCAGTTCAAATTAATAATTAGGAAATATTTTTAATTTTCATAAATTTTTTTTCCATAAAATTTATAATATTAATAATTATTGCAACTAATAGTAACAACAAAATATTAAATAATATTTATTTTACTGAGCCTAACTTATTTGAGCTTATAAATCTACTACCGCCTACTGGCAATGTTTATTTATTTCTTTGGTGGTCGGAGCTACCACGCCTAATTATATAAATTTGTTAATAAATTTAGTTATATAACATAGAGACGTCAATCATCTTAACGGCTGTCATGTAATATTCAAGTAACAATGTCACAACATGAACACAATGTGTATTTCAATGAATATAGGTTAAAATAAAGTTATTCTTAAAGTGTGAACAAATATGGCGTTTGGGTAGGTCGTGGGAAAGACGCTAGAAACGACAATTTTATTAGCCCCGACCTAAGGCTAGTAGCACACTGAACGCATACGTACGTAACATTCTATATTCGAGTGCGTTGCGAGGCAGAATTAGTGGTTACACATAATATAAAAAAACATATACGATAAAAATAAACAAAAGAAAATGTTTTACATTTTACTTTAATTTTTCTAAGGGCTACCCTTATGCACGCGGAATTCACATATTCTCGAAATATTTTCTTTAGTTTTTCCTACGTGCATGTATAGGTGAGACCCAGTTTGACCATTTTGACGTAGATGTCTAAGGACCACAGCAATTACTTACGAGTATCATCAGGTGGACTGTGTGCTCGTTTGTCTACACTATCCTATAAAATAAAAAATAGTAAAAGTAAATGAGCGCTTAAAATTGAAATCGACAACTTAACTATAATGACGGTGGCTGGGATTGATCTTGGTTTGTTCGCGTAAAATGATGTTGATATCCGGCTGCAATTTATTGTGGTACGTTAAGGTAATATGGTATGGGCACTTTCTTATAACTCAAAAACTACAGCTTTGTTTGCATAAATGGCTTTGTGATACGACAGCTCTGCATCGGTCACTTAAATAATAAAGGTTCAAAAAGGCGAAGCTTTATCGACGTCATTTTGACAGTTGATACTATAGTAAATATTTTAGTCAATTATAGTATGGTGTAGTGTAGTTAGTTTTTTTTAAGTAAATTTTTAGAGGTGTTCCTGATCATTGCCAAAGTTTGTTGGCTATTATTTTCTTAATATATTAGTTATAGTATAGGACTAGCGTAAACGATGTCGACAGTGTAGAAGTGCTACAATTTAAATGTTTAAAAAATGTAATGCTCATTTTTTACTCCATGCTGATTGTTTTAACGTTTTCCATTTACTAATAATTAAGCATGGATACCTATAGTACGTTATAATTATAATAATTTTTCTCAGGGCTTAAAATCCTGAGCTAGTTGGAGTACCATTTACTCGTAAAAATAATCTACTATTAATTGTTAATCTAGATCGGCGACAGAAATTAGCGTATACAGTGCTCGCTTCTGGAAATACAATTGCCCATCACCCTATCGGTCTGCCAAGCATAGTGATCAAGTTGTATTGTTCCTACGGCAGAGATTAAAACTTAATCTACTAGTATGCTAACTTGCTTCTCTATTTAACATGAATGTAGACCGGTTTCACGCACTTGATTACTGCCAGCTGACAGTCATCAATAGGAAAATGTAATATTTTCCTAGATTTGCTCTCAAATATTTTTTCAACACACCAACAATTGTCACTTATTCACTGTAATGTTGCCAGCAAGTTAAATCTTTAATTTACAAATTATTGTAAAAAGTAAAAAAAGTAAAGTTACAGCCTATATACGTCACACAGCTGGGCACGGGCCTCCCTTCTTTTCTGAGAGGGTTTTAGGGCAAGGAAGTATCCGCCACGCTGCCTCAATGCGTGTTGGCGAACTTCACATGTCTTCGAAATATTTTTTTTCTTATTCCTCAGGCATGCAGGTTTCATCACGATGTTTTCCTTCACCGCCAAGCACGTGGTAAATCAGCACCTAAAATTGCAATTACAATTTCATTGATGCAATTATCAATTATTGTAAGTTAATATCAATTTTGTACAGAATGTATCTAGACCTTTATAACAATTATATTTTTATGTCATTGATTAATAGGTAAGCTGCACAACATTGCATGAATCTGAATGTATAAAAATTAAGTAACAATACTAAGTGACTAGAGGATTAACTCGACGATAGGCCAACAATTAACATAGAATAGCAACAGTATGTAATATCGCCACAGAGAAATGCCTGCAATATTTTGACACACAATTTTACACATCCACTAATCATTCGTGATATGAGAAGGGTGGTGTTTCCAATGTTGATAACTAAAACGATTGTAATGCCTTACTTTTGCTTCTTAATATCTTTATATTAAGAAGCAAAAGTAAGTTTTTTTGCGCCCGAAGCAATTATGGGCAACCCTCCGGAAAGCGGGGGAGGGAGGCGGTGAATGCTCATAGCATACCACGCAGCCGGCTGCGTGGTTATGTGGAGACTTTTACCCACTAAACACCGCCTTTTAGGGACTGGCTTAACGGTCTAACTAGAGATCTCTAAGCCGTATACGAACGCGACCCTCCTTGGCAGAAAGGAGGGCGCAAAGCAAAAGTAAGTCTGCTACCTTTACTATTATACCAATACCCATCTGGTGTTAATCGGTTCGAATATTTCGAATAACTTCAAAATCGATTTTAATGACTTTCGATAATAATTACTTGTTATCTATTGAATAAAACTAAACGGATTCTATCGCGTTTATTTAACTGATTTTACTTATTTTTAATTCCCGACGTTTCGGGTGCTTTACAGCACCCATGGTTACGGGGGGGACTGAGATGTTTGACGTCCCAATGTCATTGTTTGGCCGGCTACCTTCAGTTTTTGAATATTAATTTTTGGTCCGATTTACGCAAAACGAACTTACAGTATCTTGAAGTCTTGCAGTGGTATGCTTGGGTTTGGGTTTAATTTTGTTAATTATAGGATCCCAAGCAGATGGCAGCACCCAACCATCTTCTCTATTGAAATTAGGATGTTTTTTAATTTCAATAGCCTCACGTATCATCCTTGTTAGGAATCGGTGTTCTTTTGCGAGGATTTGTGGTTTATCAAATCTGATGTAATGGTGGGGACGATCTTGAACATGTTCACAGATTGCAGACTTCCGGGAGCGTCGGTGCTTCACGTCAGCTATATGTTCTTTCACGCGGGTTTTTATGGATCTTTTTGTTTGACCTATGTAAGAGAGACCACATTCACAATCCAACTTGTACATTCCTGCATCTTGTAGAGGGATATTACACTTGACGGATGGTAAAAACTTGTTATCTATATTAAATAAAAATATAATCTGTCCTATTTTATTCTATTCGATTGTATTCTACTGAAGACTTCATTTCATTACGCAATTATGCGTTATTAATTACAAACACACGCGAAAAAAATTCTTTTGTGGATAATATTTTCTGGGCTCAATGGTTTTCTGTTCTACCGCAACACTTAAACGATGTATAAAATTGTTCTCGACATATAATGTTTACGTTCATGTATTATCTCAGTCATTTTCTAAATACATATTATATCCACAATTTTTTTCGCCAGCTATACTTTAACTGTATCTAATACGTGAGACCGATATTTAAAGGCATTTATTCAGAAAACAATAATATTCTAAGACATTTATTGGTGGTAGAGCCATGCTGCAGCTATAATATTATAGTCGTAGCACAAATGGGTCGGCTCGACCGAGGTTGAACCACGTTCTCACAGAATACCAGCGTAAAATATCAGTTTAATGCGGCTTTGATCGCTTTGTCTATGGGCCAAAGCATCCACTTACCATCAGATGGACTCTGTGTTCGTGTGTCCCCCTTATTCTATAAAAAAAGAAAAATACATAAAACATAACATACATAAACACTCACGCCTGTCACCCGGAGGGGTAGGCAGAGACAACGGGCTTCCATTTGGCACGATTTTGACATACCTCCCTCGCCTCCTTTACATCCATATATCTACGCATACACGCTCGTCGGTTAAGAGTACTTCTAAATATCGCCAATTTGGTCAATAAACTTTCGCCTAGGGCGTCCCTTCGACTCTGCCGTTCACATCTGTCATATAAATTTGGTTTGTCACTCTTTCCTCATTCATTCTTTCTACATGACCAAACCACCGAAGCATTCTTTTGTTAATCCTGGTCGCAACATCATCATGCATACCACATTAAAAAAAACGGTATACAAAATAACAAATTATACATTTTCTGAGCAGGTTGTTACCTATTATAATTTTGTATCAAGTACAATTCACTTTGAATTGCATGAAAGTTAGTATAGGAAGCCCTGTTCTAAGCAGAGCTCGACGTAACACAACGTAACCTCTGATCTGCAAGTTTTACGTCAGTTGCGTAAGCAAATAATCGAATAATGAAGCGGCATCGGCTGATAACCAGTTTTGAATCGAGTTGGGTGCTCGATGTGGGCCCATAACGTCGAGTTACGAAGATAGCTCACGGACGCGGTAGTGCGGAAAATTAACGCAACACTGAGTATCGTAATGCGGCGATGAGGGAAAGTGAATAAAGTCCGTACACTCAATTATCTACGCAGTAATGTTTGAAGAGGAGTTCCCGAACGAAATTGAAAGCATTAAAAAAATAATGAATAATGGATGTCTCGTGTTGGTGGTTTTTTACTGGTTCATACCAGGGCATATTTTCCGATAATAACAATAATTTAATAATCAAGATTATATTGGTCAAATTATTCCTAAGTTCACGTTATCGGTAACTAATAACCTCTTTAAATTTATATTTAAATAAATAATTCTTGTATAATCTTTACTAATAATAAATCTGTAGTTAAGTTTTGAGTGTAATTCTAATATTTTCTAGAAATAATAAGAGAGTTATATAGGAACTACGACATTATTCATTTTCTGATTTAAATACATATTTTTTATATGATAGGGTGACAAACGAGCACACAGTCCACCTGATGGTAAGTGGTTGCTGCGGCCCATAGACATCTACATCTATCCTCAATTACAAGTCAAAATGCAGATGCGTTGTCACCCGTGCGGGCCAATATGGAATGCCTCGTTTCCAGTAAAAAGGGTCTCCGGCTCTCTACACAACCATACGAAACACAGCAGCATTAAACCACTATTTTACACTGGTGTTACGTGAGAGCGTGGTCCTTCCCGGGTTAAGACAATCCATTCGTGCTACAATTATACTACTAATATAACTGCAGCATGGCTCTACCGCGTATAGTTTGCACGTGGACAAAAATTTAGAACAGAAACAAATAATTAATTTAATTTGTTTTATATAGTAAGTTGTAAGTACGTAAGAAAAACGTAATATTGAAAACACCTTGCTAAAAAGTGTACCTTCTTTTTGTTCCTTAAGGTAAACAGTAAAATAGTTTTAGTGCCAATTTCACCATCTCCGGTTAGCCTATTTTGACGAATAGGCTTCAATTTTCAGTTTATTGACAGTTGTATGGGTTTGAAAGTTCTTATTTGAAATATAGGATATTTGGGATTTTAATGAAACCGGTCTTTAATTTTAAATTAAATTAAAATAACAAATTTGGTTATTTCTATAGCATAATGTCATATGAATCGTGTTATGAGGTAATGCGACTGACGTTGAAACTGTCAAATTAGGAGTACCCCTAATCGAGGAACATGTATGCGTAAATACGAGTATGATGTGGATGAAGCGGGAAAAGTGTGTCAGAATTGTGCCAAACGAAAGTCCGTAGTCTCTGCCCACCCCTTTGGACAACATGTGAGAGTTTATGTTATATTATTTATGGTTTATGCAAAACAGACAGAAAATCAGCTTCGTTATAACATTTCCTTTCACATTTACAACCAAATTAGAAGTTAACTACTAGCTTTTAACACCATTTTCGAAGTACTATAATTTTCAGAGAAACAAATTGGAATAAATACGACCGATCATAAAATATGGGAGTCTTCAAGGCAAAAGTGAATAGGCTTTTGTGAACACTAAGGTAGTGTGATTTACTATATGGACCTTCATCATCATTTACCATCAGGTAGAATTGTAGCCAAGCACTTGCTAATAATAAAAGTAATGTAAAGTTACAGCCTTTATACGTCCTACAGCTGGGCACAGGCCGTCTCTCATTTCTGAGAGGGTTTAAGGGCATGGAAACGTCCCCCGCTTTGCCGCAATGCGTGTTGGCATACTTCATATATCTTCAAAAAAAATTTTTCCTATTTCTCAGCAGGTTTCCTCACGGCGTTTGCTTTCATGCTTGATTGAGCGCATGGCGCTTATAATTACAAACTTATCTACATATAAAAAAGTGTTTCTACCTATGTCCGTTATACATTTTGAAAGTATCCAAATAATTTTGATGAGTTTTTCTGTGTGTTTGAATGGATCCCTAGATGGTTTATATTCTCACTTGATTCGGTTGTGGCACTCTCGTCGAGATCCAGAAATTACCCGTGCGAAGCCGGGGCGGAATGCTAGTATTAAATAACAAAGATGCATATTATTTTTTGTGTATATTAAGAGTTAGATACTTTCCTATACTCTTTGTTAATATCTATAAATCTGTAGAAATATTGTGTATTCGGGATTCACAGAAAAACTACAAAACGGATTTCCATGAAATTTTGTAAGCAGTAAATAATGGTTTGTAATATATAGGCAACTTTTTGTCCAGTTACTAAAAAGTAAGAAAAGGGTTATGTTTCTCCTTTTTTTAAAAGTTAATGTCATTATGGCTGCTGATGGTTCTATTTGTCTTAAAGAGGATTTAGCTACACGTATAATAAATCTATAGAAAAGTGTGTGTGTGGAATTTAAACCCATCGCGTCATCAGCCAGAAAGGGGAGAACAACATCTAGCTAGTTTGTAATATAGATATACGCTAACCTTGTTACTAATTACACGTTTTCTCCGCCTAACAGTAATAGACGTGACGTAAACAAACTAATTTATCTTTAAACACAAAATTCCATATGAACAAAATTATTTCACACATGGTTGAACTAACTTATCCATCACGTACTTCGCACCTCCTACGCCCCACTTCGGCTGTCCCCACGGGTCTCGATTAACGGTTCACCGCCGGCCAACTCGATATCACCACAGACCACTTTAGGGCCCGTCGGATTTATGACCAAAACTAATAATCTATCTTTGACCTAAATTGTTCAAATACACTTCCTATAGCGTAAATTATGCTCGCGTTTATATGGTTTGATGTTTCCCTCGAACGGTTTTAATTTAAGGGGGAATCAAGTTTATTGTTCACATAGCAGTAATATCTGTTTAAGTTCTTTGTAAAATTACAAATGTTATTAGGCAAATTGGAAGTTTTCACAGCAAACATAGTTTATTTTAAACAAGCGGCACTCCCTGGCTTCGTCTGGTATGATCTATTAATGTGACGTTATTTAAATTTAAGTTAACCATGAAAGGACGTTTATTTCATCTTATCAACTTTCTTTACGTGGTAGAGCCATGCTAGATATATAGTGACGAATGGGTCAGCTCGACCGGGGCAGGACCACGATCTCATAGAATACCAACGTAAAATAGCAGCAAAATGCTGTTATTTTTCGTATGGCGAGTGTAGAGAACCGTAGACCCTTTTTACTGAAATCGAGGCATTCCATCTTAGCCCTCAGGCGTGACAAAGCATTTGAATTTTAATACTTAGTTGAGGATAAAAGTGGATGTCTATGGGCCTGCACATTATGTATCCACTTATCATCTGGACTGCGTGCTCGTTTGTCACCTAATGCTATAAAAAACTTTTCGATTTAAAAAAAACACTCTATGTTTTTTTGGATAAAATGATCTGATCTAACCTGATCATTTATCTTACCAATTTCCATTTCACAAAAATTATCTCCAAATATGTAAATACTCTGAATAAAATATAGCTTGGACTACTCCTGCAAAATTGTTCTCTATCAGTTCGTGAAACTTCATTAAATCGGTTCAGTCTTTCCGAAGATTAGCCCGGACCAGAGAATACTATAATATACAATAGAATGGCTGTCAACCTTATTTTGTACGAGGATCGGTGTCGCCAGAAGCACACATACAAGCAATTACGTCGTATTATCACTACTACAAACCCGATTCGATGTATTGACAGACTGAGCGAATTCACACATTTTAAACTTTTGATTAATGTTTTTGACACATCGATATTTCTTTATTTTTGTTTCATTAGAAACATATTTCTTGAATATTAATTCAAGAAATATAAATAGTTTCGATTTACTGGTTGTAGAATATGCCTCTTTTATTTAAATTCCATTTCCCGCTGTTCTTTCGACACGTAATTATTGCACAATTTGCCATTTTTTTAAATAGTTTGCATGCAGCGACGCTTGACACGAAAAAAGGAAACGATTGATTGTGTTGACATTTATAGGTGTGATTTGACATGTTAGTGACATTTTAGTGGCTACACGGGCTCGCCCACTCCCCCCTTCTATTATGTATGTATTATAGTATTCTATGGCCCGGAGAGACAGACAGACAATAATGCAAATAATTGAGGAATTATCTCAATAAAAGGCAGCTAAGAAATTAGTTATTATATACGAATATATATACATATATATATATATATATATGTTTGTGTGTGTGTGTGTGTGTGTGTATGCATATAGTTATATAGTTCATTCATCGTTATCTTGTCTTTAATGACGATCATATCCTTTACCGGAACTTATCTTACTGTACCAAACGTAAATAGATCCTGTATATAAGTCGATGTATACTCGTCCTAAATTCCAAAGCCTCACTTCAATTGTGTCAGCACTCACCTTGCAGTTGTATCTTTAAGTGCTGATTCACTTGTGCTCAGTGGTAGCAAATAAAATATCGTGAGAAAACAAACATGTCCGAAAATTATAATATCTAGTTAAAATTCTGAGCACAAGATATGAAGGCCATTCAGTTCATGTTCAGAAGTTTACATAACACTGGGTTGTGGTGACATACAATCTTAACAGAACTTCTTTACAAAAATGAACTAACAAGGGGTGTGTTTATAGTCTGTTTCTTTGTTTGTCTGTCACTATGTACTTTGAATTGTTTGACATTTATTCTTAATTTTCCTCAATACGTGTTCAACAGTAAGAATCTGTGTGCGTTTTTTTATTATGAAAATTGATAATATAATAAGATATAACAAAATAAAAATGTTTCTAGGATGAGCTTAAGTTTTAGAATAGAGTGTCAGTATTTTCTAAAAGAACTCGGTATTATTGTGTGATGATAACTTATTAACCTACCAACGAAGTTTTACTACTCTTTTTTAAAAGACCGCCGTACATGCAACCATCATGTCACCCGAGCGAGCCCAATATATATTGTTTATCATTTTCAAAGGATATATTTTTTTTCGGGTTGGGGGGGGGTTTTTTCCTATATATATATATATATATATATATATATATATATATATATATATATATGTGTAAGGCCATGCTGCAGCTATATTACTAGTATAGTTGTAGCAGGAATGGGTCGGCTCGACCGGTGAACAGGACCACGCTCTCACAGAATACCATAGCAAAATAGCAGCGTGATGCTGCTGTGTTTCGTTTGTTGAGTGTAGAAAACCGGAGATTCTTTTTACTGACCCCTTTTACGAAGCATTCCAACTAAGTCCTCACGGGTGACAACGAATCTGCATTTTGATTCGTTATCGAGGATAGATGTAGATGTCTATGGATATTCAGAACAATCACCATCATGTGAACTGTGTGCTGATTTGCCGGCCTTATAGTATAAATGAAAGAAAAATATAAAAACTTAGATTATGTTTCTATAGGATACAGCGACCACTAATTTAAATGTGGAATCTAAATAAATCCGTACAATCTGGTTTCCAAATTGTTTTAGATAGTAATTTGGCAAAGATTCAACAACGAACAAAAAAAAATTGTAAGGGTGTGCTCATATTTTGTGTTCCTCGAAAAGAGGTTCTCGACAAGATATCGGTTCTTAGAAATTGTATAACCTTATCTACTCCTAATGATACCTTGACTCGATGCAATCATACTTTTAAATTAAGGCGCAAATATAAATATTTTATGAATGCCACTAATTTGAATTAGGAATCTATTTAAAAAGAAAATAAATTCGTAAAGTTAGTAGTAGTAGTAATTCATTCATGAGTAGATCACTCCCACATCATGGTACTGGACTTCTATTACTACGAAGGTAATAAAGCAAATGAAAGTCCATTTTTATTTAACTATAAGGTTTTATTTAACTATACATGTAAGTTTAATATGATCTTTTTGTTATTCATAAGGTAAGGTAAGGTAAGAATATCCACTACCCATATCATCCCGTGGGTGTCGTAAGAGGATACAGAGGGAAACAGATCAGGAGACGGGCAACAGCGTCTTCCTAATAACAACTATAAATAACATGCGGTCGTAAACCTACCCGGAGAACTGACATAGCTTTCCGTGTTTGTAAGCTGAAGTGGCAATGGGCTGGTCATGTCTGTCGCAGAGGTGACAACCGGTGGAGTAGACGTGTTATGGAGTGGAGATCGCGTCTAGGCAAACGTAGTGTGGGACGCCCCCTGACCAGATGGAGCGACGATCTGCGCAAGGTGGCTGGTAGAAACTGGATGCGTGTAGCCGAAGATCGGGCTAAGTGGCGCGCTTTGGGAGAGGCCTATGTCCAGCAGTGGACTGCCGCAGGCTGATGATGATGATGATGAAACCCACCTGCCGATCGTGGCAACTATGGCAAATATCCCTTCTATGTGGCAATTTGTGCGAGAGGCCTTTGTTCAGCAGTATCTAGAATTTTGATAGGCTGTATCGGTACCGTTACCTATGTATGGTTGGTTAGTTCAAATCATGTAAGCTAAATTTGAACCACTACTTCTGAACTAGAAATAAATATAGTTTGAAATTATGCATGCATATTCAGTTCCGATGACAATAGACTAAAACGATAGAAATAACCTAAAGCTGCAGTTAGGGTTGTCTCCTCACGAGGGCACTTCTTAGCGGGTTTTTTTTATAGAATAAGGGTGACAAATGAGCACACAGTCCACTTGATGGTAAGTGGATGCTGTGGCCTATAGACATCTACATCTATCCTTGATTAACAATCAAAACACAATGCAATGCCTCGTTTCCATTAAAAAGGGTTTTAGATATCTACATTCACCATACGAAACACAGCAGTATTAAGCTGCTATTTTACGCTGGTATTCTGTGAGAGCGTGGTCCTTCTCCGATCGAGCCGACCCATTCGTGCTTCAACCAAAATATTGCTGCAGCGTGGCACTACCACGTACGAGGTAGTTATACTTTTACAGAATTGAGATAAAACAGATGGATTTATTATATAATAGACGAACGTCATGTGACGGCTACGGTTTCTTAGTTTCAGAATATTAAAAAAAATCATATCAAGACTTCAAGAGTTGTTAAATATTAGCTCATTCTGTATTAAATTACATCAAACGGAATCGTGATTATGTCTTCTTTTAGTAAAATAATTTGTGCTTAGTAGTAAATCAGATTGCGAAGGCATTGGGGAGGCGTAGGTTGCCATTATTGACGATTTTACAATATCGACCCAAAGGTTTCGAAAACGATGGCAAAACCTTGTTGCTGACCTAATATACCTGTTTGTATATCGCTAAGAAAATTTCAATAATATCATCATTTTGAATATCTTTATAATATATTATATACATACATTTTTCTGTTATATTCTCAGATAGATTATTATGAAATTTTGTGTGATTTAGTTGATTCTATAATGGTTTAGATTCAATAGTATAGTTTATATATATATATATATATATATATATATATATATATATATATATATATATATATATATATATATATCTGTCCACTCATATATAGGTGGCTAGCCAGGTAGTGGGCGCTGTTGTTGAGACCCAGAAATCACCAAAAAGTTACCATATATATTTAACGTTTCATTTTAACAGAGGACAATAACACGCTTATACAAGACGTTCTTACGTAGCCCAGGAGAAATCCCGTTTCGAATTCCAAAGTACACGAATATTATTTATTTCTTACCTTGCCAGCGTTAGTTTATTGCAATTTTTAGTTTTGTTTGATAAATATGTTATTATATATGTTATTATAAAGCAAATTCATGTAATTTATTTTCTCATCTTCATCATTATCATCATTACAGCCCTTCACAAGTCCACTGCTGAACATAATATGCCTCTCTTCCAAGGAACAAAGCACAGTCTTCCTGCTTTTACCAGGTTGTCGCTCCATCTAGCCTCCATTCACTTTGAGAACCGTTCTTTCCCCGATCGATATTCGTTTCATCGAGCTATACGGCCTACCCATTGCCACTTCAGCTTATTCATCCATTGTGCAACGTCGGTTACTCTAGTTTTAGTACGGTTATCCTCATTTCTAAGTATATAACGCAGAGAAACTTCGAGCATAGCTCGTAAGCTTCCTCTCATACGGCCAGCAGTGAAGAACAACGTCTCAGACCATCACTGGCAACACTGTTGTAATATTTTGCTTTCAAACTTTGCTACTTGTCAATTGATAATCCATGAAATGTTTTTAAAATAAATTAACAGTCAGCTTTGAGCACTTCATCCTCAAATAATCAATATAAAAATGTAAAAAACCAAATAATAAAAAATCTATTCAATAAAAATTTAGATGATTATTTTCCAAGTCGTATTCTTCGTTATTCGTTTTTTTCTAAATTCCATTCCAAGAAATAATGATAATCGAGCATCAAAATCTTTTTATAGAATATCGTGTACACTCGAAAACAAAATTGACACTTACAGATGCAATAGAACTGCTGGGAATCGAACAAATAATTCAAAGAGACTGTCCTCCTACCCTTGAGTTACAACGGCTCGCTCCTACGGTGTATTATTGTCCTATGTTGAAAATAAAAATAAAACCTACATCTGACATAAGAGTAAATGTTTAACTGGATTCATGTCACGTGTATAATTAGTTGTTAAAAAGATAGCGATCATTGTACTACGACGCGTACGCTAAGTTCGCGCTTGGTTGCGCATGCGTACGCGTCGCGAAAAGGAAAGTGTAGGGATAAGTTACTTGAGTCAGTAGGTTGGTACATTTTAGGATTGCCCTTTTGTTAACATTAGTGAAACTATTTCTCTGTTATATAACAATGTAGCTCGGTTTTTAAGATTTTTATGATTTTTTTTTTACATCATATAAAAATACTTGCAATACTATTAACATTGATAATATTTGCTTTAACCACTCCTGGTAAGCTTAAAATGCTTGTGTTGGGAGTGTGTGTGTGTGCTACTGTCGCTTAGTGTTTCTGTATGCTATTATTGGATGTTCCCCGCGACTTCGCAGGCGTGAAATTAAAGGTTTTACTTTTTGCGCGGAACTTTAGTCTTTTTAAATACAATAAAGTAGTCTAAATTACTTCTTATAACATCAGCTATCTGACCGCGAAAGTACCGCCTAAATCAGTCCAGACATTTCGAAGATAAGCCAGAAGAAACAGACAGACGAAAATGTTAAAAATTGTGTTTATGTTATAAGTATCGTATATACTTTTATATGCATTCAGTAAAAAGTTGTTGTTTTGACATTACAAATAGACACTTCAATTTTATTTATTTGTATATGTAGATTAGTTTACGATATGTTCGTGATTTGATAAAATAAATGTTAAATGATCCCGTAAATTTTCACTGCTAGACCCTAACAGTACACGATCAACAGTAGGAAATGATGACACAAGTAATGTGAATGTGCGTAGTGAACACGCAATAAAGTGCTTATTTGTACTATAATCTATAACTAAAACTGTTTTTAATGTTATTGAATACGGCCTTAAGAATTCATGTAAAAGGTCTGGTTATTTTACATCGTGCTCAAAAGTAAAGCACAACACCTGTACCATTATAATTTAAGACATGTAATGTTTGCTGAGCAGCGTGGCAAATTATTCATTGCTGCAATAACTCGCTTAGAATTGAGAGAAGCGACGTATCTATTGCCTTTATTACAGCCTATAAAAGTTTATTAATAAACAAACACCCCCCCCCCGTCAGATGCCTCATAAATGGAATTTTGCCATACTTGCCACACTTATAAAGCGGTTTGGCAACCGCAGTTCTTTTATAATTTTGAGTTGTTATCATATAAATACTGCTGCCATATTCTGTTTTAGTTTCCTATTGTTGCCTCTTACGACACCCAGGGAAGATATGAGGTAGTGGGTATTCATACACCGCCTTTTCACGGGGTATATTATTCTTATTTTAATTTTTATTGGGCATTCGAGATAGTTGAACTATTTTGTCTAAGGATCTTTCGTTAATATCTTGAAAAATCGTTTGATTCTTTATTCTTATGCCGACACTAGGAGTAAAAGAAATATAACAACTTCTCCCAATATCAACCTTGTTTGAAGTAACATTCTGCTAATAAACGGACGTATCCATTCGAAAACGCCAAACTCAAAGTCTCCAGACTGCAGAAGTATTTATAAGTTTAATTATTATTCATTTCAAATGATTACACGACTCCACGTAGTTGAATTTCTACCATAGCAATATCAAATTATGTTTGTCGTCCAGACCGAATTTCAGTCATGGCGGCTCGTCTCAATGGAGACTAGCCATTTGCACAGAACAGGGTTATAGCCGTAATCCCAGGTAACGGGATTCGAACCTAAGACCCCATAATCAGTACTCACTTTTACGACAGCTAGCAGCTAGACCGATGAGGCAGTACCTGAAGTAACATTCTGGTAATAAACTAACGTATCCATTCTAATTCAATTATTTTCAATGATTATTCAGTTATTATTTGTGTGCAATGATTATCATGCAGTTCAATTTCAACTATCGCGATATCTTATTATACTTAATTTGTTTGCAATGATTATACAATATCTTGCAGCTCGGTTTCAACCATCACTATTTCTTATCATACTTATAAATTCATGAGAAAACCCTGACTTACGGGTAAGCCATAAGTCTGAGGTACAGTTATGGGAGGTATAATCGCGGCTCTTCGTTCCTGATATACTGGCGAGCTAAACAGTTATCCTATAGAGTTTTTTGAAGACACATGCAATACACCGGAGAGCAACAAGCTGGGTTCCACCAACGAGATCTACTCTAATAAATAGCTCCACCTAATAGTTAGTCATTGCTATAGCTTATATAAATCTGTATCTATCCTCGATTAAGAATCAAAATGCAGATGTGTTGTCACCTCTGCGGACTAAGATAAAATGCCTCGTCGTCAGTGAAAAGGATGTCCGATTCTATACACTCATCATATGAAATCACAGACAGCATTAGGCTGTGACTTTACGCTGGTATTCCTGATAGCCTGGTCCTACTCGGGTCGAGCCGAGCCATTTGTGCTACAACCATAATTTAGCTAACACGTTTAAACGATCTGAGTCTTGAGAGACAGAAAGAGAGAGAGGGGAGAGTGAGAGAGGAAAGAGAGAGGAGAGAGAGGGAGGAGAGAGAGAGAGAGGGGGGTGAGAGAATGAAAGATATATACTTATAAGTTAAATAAAGATATATATAGTTATAAGTTTATAAAAGAAATGTCAACGAATGAGTATATAATACCATACCCAATACCACAGGATGGTATGTGATATATGACACCTATAAATGGAGGTATACTCACTTGTGAAGGGAAACACATACTCGAAGAAAAGATAAGGTACCTACGATCTCAAACACAGCACTAGGCAAAGTCACATTATGGCAATCATCTCTTCTTCTGGACCGTATTAATTATTCGCCAAAACCATAAATCGTCACCGCCCAGTTTTAAGTTTATAATAAGTTTCACATTATTATTTATAATTACTACATTATTATTTTTTATTCGGTTAATGGTCAGTAAAATGAAATTTAAATAATTAAATTTCATTTTCACTTTTTTAAGTGTGGGAGTGGAATTTCATGTAATAGTTATTTAAAAAAAAACCACATTTAAGACATACAAATATTCGCATATAATTTTACGTTAAGAAATTAATAGTAAGTAAACAAAACACTCATGTAGTGGCGGTGTAAAAATATACACTTCCCAATATCGTCCCGTGAGGTGACAGAGAGAAACTGAAAATGGAAATAGGTATAGGTAGGATGGTATCTTCTAGATAACAACTTAATAAATACTGCGGATGACTACCCGCTTACTAAGCGTGCTAGTTATTGCAGCATCGCCCTATGACTTATGAGGCAATCATGGGGTGGCTTATGTTCAGCAGTAGGGTATAATTCAATTCAATTCAATTCAATTTATTTGCTAATCTTGTTCTATACATATGGTCTTAATTATAAAAATAGTTCTAAATAAGAACCTTGCAAGGGCACTGTAAATATTGGCAGATCATTATTATTACATTTATATTATGGTATTATTAATAAGTTATCAAGTATTTAATATTTACAATTAATTTAAATATTAACGAGATAATACTATATTATATATTCCTATTTCCTACTTAATCACTAAAAACAACTCTTGCAACGGGTAATTACACTTTTTCGTTAAATATGTATTTACTTCCTTTTTAAACTTTTTTAGGCTTTTAATGGTTCTGATATATTCTGGTATTTTATTATATATTTTTATTGACATTGCATAGGGGCCAGTGTTTACGATATGTAATTTTGATGTAACTGTGGAATGTGGATAGTTTTATTTTTGGTCTTAAAATTTTTAGGGCAAAAATATTGAGGGACAATGTTAAATGTAAACCAATACAGCCCAACAGATCAGAAAAATAAAGTGAAAATGAACCGGCCGTTGCTCAAAAAACCAACAATCGATAGATTAGAAAGTTGTAAAGTGGATAGTGTGTGACCTTCCACTAGATAGAGTGATGACCTGGTAAGACATGCAGGGAGTCGACGGAATGTTCAAGCCGTGTTTTGTGATCAATCTTATATCTAACACGCATATAGAGCATACCATAGAATACTATAATACACTATAGAACGGCTGCCAACCTTACTTTGTGGGAGGAATGGCGTCGCCGGGAGCACATATACAAGCAGTTACGTCGTATCATCAGTTATCACTACTTTACAAATTTACACATTTTAAACATAAATATTTCTTTATTTTTGTTTCTAAAATATTTCACAAAATATAAATAGTTTCGATATACCTACTGGTTGTAGAATATGCTCATTTTTATTTAAATTCCATTTCTCGCTGTTCTTTCGACACGTAATTATTGCACAATTTGCCATTTTATAAATAATTTGGCACGAAAATTGGAAACGATTGATTGTAGTGGCTACACGGGCTCCGAGCACTCCCCCGTTCAATTATGTATATATTATTTTATTCTATGGAGCAACCAGAAGAATATCCACTACCCCATATCATCCCGTGGGTGTCGTAAGAGGTGACAGGGGGATACAAAGCAGGAGATGTGCAGCAGCGTCTTCCTAATAACGACTAAAAATAAAATAAGCCAACTCACTTGCCAAGCGTGGTATCTATGGCAGTTATCCCCACTATGGGGCAATCTATGGGGAAGGGTTATGTTCAACAGTGGACTTTAATACTCTGTTACGGTATATAGATGAAAAAAGTAAAAAAGGCTCACATTATGAATAATAAAACCGGCCAAGAGAGTGTCGGACCACGCTCAGTGTAGGGTTCCGTAGTTTTCCGTCTGTCACAATAAGTGTTCCCACTTATGAGTTTGTACAAAAACTGTTGTTTCCATCCAAGTTCAAAATGATTTTCCTAGAAAGTCCTTATAAAGTTCTACTTTTCAGATTTTTTTCATATTTTCTAAACTTATGGTTCAAAAGTTAGAGGGACACATTGTTTTTTAATTTTGGAGCGATTATTTCCGAAATTATTGACATTATCAAAAAATTATTGTAGTAAACCCCTATTCATTTTTAAATACCTTTCCAACAATATATCACACGTTAAGGTTGAAATTAAAAAAAAATCACTTCCCACTTTACATATAGGGGGACTACCCTAATAAAACATTTTTTTTTTCAATTTTTATTTTACCACTTTGTCGGCGTGATTGATACACATATTGGTACCAAATTTCAACTTTCTAGTGCTAACTGTAACAGAGATTAAGCGAGGACGGACAGACGGACAGACAGACATGGCGAAACTATAAGGGTTCCTAGTTGACTACGGAACCCTAAAAATGTCATATCTAAATCAAAGTTCTTGTCTACACAATTCAATCTATTGTTTTATACATCTAAAATTACGTTGTTTTAGGGGCACCATGAGAACAAACAGCAATGAACACAAAAGTCACAAATTACCGACTGCCATTGTACGGGGAGTTTCGCAAGGTCTGTCCCATAGATTAAAAGCCATTGTCTACGGTTTCGCAATGTCGCCAACTGCATAAATAATAGAGCCGCCATTTTTAGGGTTACGTGCTCAAAAGAACTCTATTGCTGTGGCAACTGTACCTTGTTAAGTTTATAGTAGAGTAAAGATACTTAACATAATAAGTCTTAAGAAGTCTAACCCTTTGTTACTTCTAATATATATTTTTGGTTTTGTTTTAAACGAAAAAATAATTTTTTCATAGGGCAGTATTTGATATTGAATTCGATATCTTACCGAGCCGAGGTAAGGTAGGTCTGTGATATCGAATTCGAGCATTTGAATGAGCTAATCAAAAAAAGTTATTACACAGATTTACATAAATCTCACAGAATACCATCGTAAAATAGCAGTTTAGTGCTGCTGTGTTTCGTATGATGAGAGTAGAGAACCGGAGACCCGTTTTACTAGAATTGAGGCATTCCATCTTAGTCCTCAAGGGTGACAACGCATATGCATTTTGATTCTTAATCCAGGTTAAATGTGGGCTATGGGCCACAGCATCCACTTACCATCGGGCAGACTGTGTGCTCGATTGTCACGCTTATCCTATAAAAAGAAATCCTCTAACCATCTAAATATATGTACACTTGTTGTTGTGCTTTTATTTAAGCATTGACCCATTGACTACTGCGTTGATGTAATGGTCGTAAAACGCGACTGCTGATCATGAGATGCCGGGTTCGAATCCCAGGTCGGGCCATAATTAGTTATTGCGTTTTTTCCGTAAAGAAATACTTAGTAGAAACCCGGAGTCAGCATTAGAGACGAACGAGCGCACAGAGCACGTGGGGGTAAATGGGTATTGTGCACTAGATTAACATCTGTTCTCAATTAAAATTCAAAATGACGCAGAGGCCCATGTCGGAAATTAATTCTTACGAACTGATGAAGTTGAAGAAGATTCTGTAAGAGTGTGATTATTCCTCAATTCTGTTGACCCATTCAAGCTGTAGTTATAGTACAGCTGTAGTTAAACCACTTAAAATGATTTCCGCCTAATGCGGTAATAGTATACTATAAATTTGGAAATTAAAAAAATAATTTTAAAGACATTAAAAAACTTAGTGGTCAGCCACTGTAGGACCTACCTGAGGGTTCTAAACACGTATCGCATTATCTATGGTGGTGTTTTTCCTAGTGAAGTGGAGTTGAGAGTAGTTGTACTAAGATTATTGGTAACGGGGATAGTGTACACAGTCGAGGGGGGGGGGGCGCGGGAGGTACTCTGTGCTCTCCAAACTAAGTAAGACACATTATTTTATTTTATTGCGCAGACTTTAGCTTATTAATTTTAACATCTTGAATATAACGGATTTCTGCAAAGTAACGCCCGATTCTATTAATTATTTCAAAGATATGGAACTCCGCCGATGCATCCAAATGCATGTTGCATTTGAGCAGCGCAGTATAAACTTTATCGATCTAAAACGATCTTAAAAATAAGATGAGTTCTGTACTTAGATGTGTGAAGTTTAAAATCTGAAATGTTATTTATATGATATCTTCGGTTCAGTTTATAGCTTCTGATAATATCTGTCATTTGTATCCGCAGTCGAGATCGTTTAAAAGGACATTATTTTAGTTATTTTAGTCCAAATTATGGTAAAAAACAAAGAAAGTGGTCTAATTTTAGTGACTCGTTAGTCATGTAACTGTCATTAAGATAATCTCATGATGCAAAGCCCATGCTTTCACTAAACATTCACGTCAAGCTCATTTATTTCGTTTCTTTTACGGTAAGCAAAAACAACACGTGTGTGAAAAGTTAAAGCATTTAATGTTTTTAGGTTCACTTACAATGTATTAGAATTCACTGCTCAACGTAGGTTGCCACGCTTGGCAAGAGGGATACCAACCGCAGTTTATTATTTTTAGTCAAGGAAGACGCTGCCCATCTCTTAATTAGTTTCATCTTGTCGCTTCTTATAGTCTATTATTTTTTATTCTTCTTATATATATATATATATATATATATATATATATATATATATATATATATATATATATATATATATAGGTCTAATATGGGGTACTGGCTTTTCTTACACCGCCTCTATACGACAACTACCCACAACATACGTACACTTATTATATGTACCTCAAAAATAATATAAAGAACAAAAAAATATATATAAAAAAACTACCCCTGTAAGAATAATTGGGGAGAATGCAAAGAGAGGACGATGACGAGGAGCAGTTTCAATTGGTTTTGAAGTTGCAAGACGTCCTGCCAAGTGTGTCTATTATGGCATATTCTCCTACAATGGGAGAGGTTAAAAAGTGGATTTATTCCGGGATGATAATTAAGGAGAAGAACACGTAAAGGCATGCAGCATTCATTCGCATTACAACTTTATAGACAGCAAGCCTGGTCTTAGATAGTTTTTAGATATAACTACGATTTTAGTTTTCTCTCAATATTATGCCACTTACTGTAAATAATAAACAATGTACTATCCTATTTTATATTATTAGTGTAACAAACAATCACAAAAACCACAGAAGTAAGTGGAAGCAGTAGCCTGTGTAACAGTGCGCTAGAGTTATCCCTCCTGAGGGTTAAGCAGAATTCCCCGTTACCAGTAAATAGGAGCCTTCGTTCTCTACATTAAGCTGCTATTTTACGCTGGTACTCTGTCAAAGCGGGGTCCTCCCCCAGTCTAACCGATAAATTCGTGCTACAGCCATTATTTAGCTGTATCATAGCATTACCACTTTAATACATCTCTTACCGGGTCGTTCTCCGTGGGAAGCCGGTTGTCGGTTCCCATACAGCCGACCCATTACCACTTCAGTATACTGATCCGTTAGATTATGTTGGTTACTCTAGTTCCACTGCAGATATCCTCATTATGTAGTCTATAGGAACTCCAAGTATGGGTACTCCGAGCTTTCTCAGTACCTCGATGGGCGACCTTAGCTTCCTCCACGGCGAGCAGTGAAGCAGCTCGTCTCAGATTTCACATTACATATTAGTATTATATATTTAAAAACATGCAAAAAAAGTTTCAACGATTCCCACTTCAGGATTGAAATGAAAATCCTAACCATACGCCTTATATAACCTGATACATTAAAATATTTATTTTCTGTGGAAGATAAACACAAGAAGCCACTCAAGATGCAAACCACAAAACCGTAATTTACACAATAGATAATGGACGGAGCGGCACGCTGTTAAACTGATAGATTTCCGATTCATTAACATTCTATTAAGGATAAAGAATTATGGTTTTAGGTTATATGTACTAACTAGGTTTTTATACGTGGCAGAGACATGCTGCAGCTATAATATGGTTGTAGCACGAATTGGTTGGTTCGACCGGGGAAGGACTATTCTCTCACAAAACATCAGCCTGAAACAGTAGCTTAATGCTATTGTCTTTCGTACGGTGAATATCCATATAAACTCTTAGTCCATAGTGATAAAAACGCGTCTACATTTTGATTCCTAATCAATTATAAACAATGGCATACGTTACATTACGCTCGTTTGTTACCCTTATTCTATAAAACGGAAAATGGGATTGTGTTTCTTCTCAGTCCAGAAGTCTAGGGGTACCCCCATACCTATGTCTGTCACCAAGGAGCAATGCTGAGTGCACTTACTGTGTTTCGGTCTAAAGAGTAAGAAACCTGAATAATAATGGGCTGTGACACATCTGTGGATTTTTTTTAAGTTGATTTCCGGCGTGCAAGAATGGCAGTAACTCAAACCATAAGGTGGACTGTATGTGAATAATAATACAGCGTTATTTTGTTAACACAGATTGATTAATATAAAAGTTCAATAACTTAAACAGTTTGTAATACTGTGTCTTTGGTACAGTGAGGTTGGGAGCAAACAAGCATGCGGATCGTCTGATGGTAAGTGACTATTGCCGCGTCCGAGAAAATACAACACCAGGAGAATAGCAGATGCGTTGAAGAGTAGGATCCTTTTTTGAACTTTGTAAATCGCACAGTGGTGATAAAGATTACACAGTACACCAGATGGTGGACAGCCTGGAGTCGGAAGTTGCCTCGGAAGTCACGTAAAGCCGTTCCTGCGTCTGATCTATCTTGGATCCTTGCGCACACACCCGAGCCCTATAATCTTGTCCTGCGCAGATGGTAGTCGTTGTTGAAAGTGGCCGCCGTGACCGAAAGTCAGTATGGAGGACATTAATTATGGGATATTATGCTACATTAACTGAGTTTATCATGATGAAAACGGTTAGAATTTGGGTTAACATTGCCTACAAGTACACGTTCGCTACCACTGCTTCAAAATAAGCACTTTTTATTTAGGATTAAAGGGTTAAAGGACCAGTGAAACTATTTTAAAGGAATTTCATCTTAAGCCTTGGATGTGACATCGCACCTGTATGATGACTCTTCACTTGGATTTAGCTCGTCTCTATGACAGTGCATCATATTAATACTGTACTCTCGTGGTGCAATAGAAAGGGGGACGCCCATTTTCGGCCATGGAACGCCCAACAATGTGAATTTGTTAAAAAATTATATCTTTATTTATGGTTATTAATCGCGGTATTCATTTATCCTCAAACAATGGGAATATTTTTGCACAAATTAAAAGTACCGGAAACATAATAATAAAAATTAGCTAAATCTTTATGTCATTAGTTCGTGAATAAAAAAAATTGATGCCAATCACAAAACACATTTAAAAAATCGATTCTCTTTTTTCGATCGATTATTTACGGTGTCATCATTACAGTGCTAATATAATTTTTAAATAATTATGATGTTACGATAATTAAACAAGCGAATTACTAGCTTTTTTCCAATGAATTCTTTAGAGAGTAACAAATGCTACGGCACAATTTAACTGTTAATCTTAACCGATCTTCTTTGAAAACAGATAAGAACTGTTATTCTTATCTGTTTTTAAAGAAGATCGGTTAAGTTATTCTTATCTGTTTATAACAATACATTTAAAATAGAATCATGTTATGATAACGAAACAAGTTAGTTTCCAGCTAATTTACCATGAATCCTTTAACCTTTTGAGCGCCAAAGTCGCCTATACTTGACCAACACCTGCGGGCCCTGAGCGCCAACGACGTCTATAGTTGACAAAAAACCCGGCTCCGAAAAATATGAAATATAGATATTGGAAAATTATTACAGGTATTTTAATTCTACACTCCTCAAAATAGGAATAACCCAGCAACATGTGAGTATAAAAAACAAGTCTTCTAGAGCCACAAGTACTAAGAAACATTGAACTAATAAAAATGGATTTTTATCTAAGCAAATACTATGTCCAGCACGCCAAAGTAGTCGTCTGTGGCTGACCGCTAGTGTCAAACGCGGGAGGCATAGATTTCTTGAAAACTATCCAAAATTCAGCTCAATGGTGTTTTTTTTCTATTATTATTGATATTTGAATAAAATTAAAGGTTAGAAACATACAACTATAATTAGCTACATGAATAAAAAAATGTTATCAGATTATCTTCGCATAATAAATCTAATGTCTCAACTCTAGCGCATCTTTAGCGCGTCATCGAAAATCAGTTCACTGGGCACCGTGATCAAGGATAGACGACACCCTGATGACGTCATAAGTGATTACAGAGAAAAGTAGAGCAATGCAACGTGAACGATTCCTCAGAACTCATTCGGATTTTGGAAAGCGTCGATGATGATGAATTTTGATTTTTGATTGATGAATTGAATTTTTGATTGATTGGTGAACAAATATGTTTATTTATTCCATGACCAAGATTTTAGTATTATAAGGCTGATTTACCTAGTGCGAATAATTATATACAATTGTTGATTAGTGAATAATTATGCACCTTTTTTTAATAATAATACAAAATTACAATTAATGTTTTTTTTTACTTAGGGTGTGAAGAGCAATTTTTCATTTTGTGTTGTGCCGTTTTCTTTCTCAGTCTCAAAATCATCTAGCAGCGTCAGCATCATATCAAATCCCCATTGTCATAAGAGTGTAAGACTTTTCTTCTGTGCGTCACTTGGCCTACGCCTTCCCCGACACATAAAATATTATGAATCGATGTCTGTATATTTCGGTTAGATCGATTTTGAAATCGATACACAACATTCTAAGAATGTTTCAAAAAGGAAGGTCAGCTACGCCGTTGTCGTCCAGTCGCGACAGTGTCGTCATTAGGATGGAGAGTAGTGCTGTGGTTTACTACTATTTTATTGTTATTGTTTAAAAATACACTTAAAATAGAATTTAAATAAATAAAGGAAAATACATTTTAAAAAGCGAGCGGAAGCACCTCCAAGATTATTGTCTTTTTATGGAATTATTAATCGAATAATAATCGAATCGATATTATGATGTTATGATAATTAAAAAAGCGAACTACTAGCTGATTTACTATGAATTCTTTAGAGTATAACAAAATGCTGCTGCACAATTTAACAGTAATTGTTATCTGTTTTAACAATACATTTAAAATGGAATCATGTTATGATAATTAAACAAGTGAATTTTTAGCTGATTCACCATGAACCGTTTAGAGCATGATAATACGCTACTCCACATTTTAACTGTTCTTAAAAATACATTGAAAAAAGAATTTAAATAAATAAAAGAAAATATATTTTAAAAAACGTGTAGAACTTAAAGCGCCTCATATATTACTTTTTTATTAAATTACTAATCGAATAAAAATCGATATCGTTTCAATGTATTTATGCACAGATTAATCTGTGTATTTATGTTAGTTATGTGGCAACATCAAATCTGACAGCTAGGAAATATGTCATGCGAATTGGGAATGAAAATGAAATCACAATTCAACAAATAAAAAGATATTAGAGAATTCACAACTAAATAGTCGCAATTTTGTTATTTTGTTTGTTATTTTTCAAATAAATTCTCAAGAACTCATATGAAGTGAGATTGTCAATCACATTATAGTGTGACAACAGTTAAAAGTAAGTGTTTAACAGTTTTAATTTAATAATTCTAGTGCTGATATTTGATAGTGATCAATGAATGAAATGATGAAGTTGTTTTATTTTTTTAACATATGCACAAGCTATATCTGACAAACATAATAGCTTATTTATAACATGGCGATAAGATTAGCTAGCCAACACCAGATAGTTACAAAATGGACAATTTTTTATCAAATACCAAGAAATGAGAAAGTCGATTTTTAATTGTTTTTGGACTACTGGTAGGCAGTCAGTCCTTAATTATTAAAAATATAGGGCATTAAGTTTTAAGTAACATTTACCTATATTTGAGTTTAAAGTAAACAAATCTATTTTATTTTGTTCACTTTGTCTTATTTTTTTATTTAATATTATTTCAGTTGCCATCGTCATCGCGTGTCATGATTGCTGGCAAAGGACTGATAAAGCAGCATCACGTTAAACTTTAGAACGGGAACCATCTGAATCATCTAGTCCGTCCTCGTTGCAATCTAAAGTGAGTAATATATTGAACCTAGAACAACAAAGCTTAGATCATACATCGTACAATATACTGCTGCCTAATTTTGTAAGACCACCACTCACACAAAATCAATGTTTTTTCCTGGTTGTAACTATTGCAATCAACTCACAGTTCCATCAACATTGCGGGTATGTCTTTTTTGAATACAATTACTATGTACCTCCAGCCGGGCTAGCATGAGCAGGGGATAAAAATTTTATCCACCGATTATATCCACTGACAAGGGATAAAATTGTCTTATCCCTATGTCAAAGCTTTATCCACCCTGCGATATGGGCCTATGGTGGATATAATATCGACAGTAGATAAACTTATCCCCGCGCATAGATAATATACCATAGTATAAAGCTATAAACTATACTAGCTATAAACTACGTTTAAGGTTAAGTATATTTACATTAACTTATATTTTCTTTTACCTTTTGTTTATTATATTACTAAACTGTTCGTAATTTTTGTTAAACAATATGTTATTTATAATATTTGTTATATTTATTTTAAGCGTATTTCTGCCTTGTTTTTATTTTTTCTATTATTCTAATTCTTTCTTTATTTTCTTTTGTATAATATTTAAGTTAAATATACATTGCTTGTATCAAATCGCAGGTATTACTTCGCTTGTGATAGCATTTATTAAAATATATGTGTTTAGAATTAAGCCAATTGTGAAACTGGACAATACAGACCCTTTTGAGGTGGTGTAACCTCTTGAAGAAATTAAAAAATATATATCCCCGCAATTACTGCCATTATAATAAAATTACAAAATACATCAAAATTGATGTCTACTCTAAGTCACAAAGATTTAATTTTAATTGAAAATTATGAAGCATGAAGAATAAAAATGTAATGATTTCAAACAAAACAAGGAATAAATAATTTTATAATCATGAGTATAGTATATTTAGCAAGCTTTGCTAAAGAATTAACATATTTCTTAATTTAAACCTTTGAATTGTAACTTTACTAAGTTTGATAACTTTATTTTAAAACGTTATAATACTTACCTAAAATATAGTATAGACCGATTCTATTATCATTAAATTTGACTTGACCATGGACTCGCTTTGGGTATTGTTGACACAACCTATGTAATTAAATCATGGCATTGAGCTATTACCGGTAGGCGTAGTGTAGGGCGACCCCCCACTAGATGGAGTGACGACCTGGTAAGACATGCAGGAAGTCGATGGCTTAGGACCGTGCTTTGTGGCATTACTCGGAGGAGGCCTATGTTCAGCAGTGGACTTGTGAAGGGCTGTAGTGATGATGATGATGATTGAGCTATTGAGACTTTTTTGGACAAGGTGGTTGTAATAGATGCTTACTTCAATATGCACTGGTAGTCCATCCACAGAATTAATAGGCTTTAAAGCCTCATAGAGTTCTTTACACAAATACAAAACAATCTTTAAGCATCCGAAACCGGCGTAGAAATTCGTTGTCGGAGAATTCCAATAGATTAAGTATTCTGATCACGTATCGATCGCTGATGTAATCATCTTTCTTGTTTTTCAATTTCTGACACGAAAATGTAGTTGCAATAGGCTCGAGACATCTTTTTTGTATTAAAATGGTATGAAGATAAACTTAAACCCACGTCCGCGAAAGAGGATAAAATTGTCCCTTTCAAATGTCAAAAAGGGATAATTTTTTCTCTTTCCCTTGGCCCCATGCTACGGACGGGGAGATATATGTCCACTCGTTATGTCAAACGGGGATATACTATAGATATAAGATAATTTTACCTCTTGTCAGTGGATATAATCGGGGGATATAATTTTTGTCTCTTGCCCATGCTCGCAGGGTGGATAAAACTAAGCAAGGGATAAAAATTATATCCTCTCTCCGGTATGTCAAGTAAACATAGTGGATGTTTTGCACTTGCTGTATATTTGATGAAAATAGGAACATGAGATAGTGATGAATGCATATCGGCATTATTGCAAGTGCCAAGAAACAAATAAGAGCGGCTCATGAATATGGCCCGTGAAATATTAAATCACGATGTTGTTACTATGAATTTTATCCATCGTTAACACTCTCTGTGCCAAATTCCATTCAGTAATTACGATATTATATTAGAGGCAAATAATTTCTTAGTTTTCCTAGATGTTTTTGTTCTCCAAAATCCTAACAACATCATATGTCACACTGTGTATAGAAAAAAGACCCATACAAACTTATATTTAAGCGGTGAATCTCACCATCATCCTTCACAGTTAGTTACCGTGAGCAAATATTTGTTACAGAGAGCATATGGGATCTATAAGAGCAAGCACCTGGCCGCGGAGCTTCAGCACATCAAGCAGGTTCTGCACAAAATCAAGCTTCGGGTCCCACATCTACGTCACAGTGACTGAGTGAAGCCGACCGCAGTTGAGCGTGTGCTAGCTGTACTACCGTATGTCGAGGTTGTCACCCCAACCAGATAGACATACATCAGATTTGATAGATCACAAATCCTCGCGAAAGAGCCTTAATTCCTACCAAGGATGACATGTGAGGCTATTGAAATTAAAAACATCCTAATTTCAATAGAGAAGGCGGTTGGGTACTATCACCTACTTGGGACACTATAATTAATAAAATTAAAACCAAACTCAGGCATACCACTGCAAGACTTAAAGAGAGAGTAAGTTCAATCTGCATAGATTGGACTATTAAAATAATAATAAAAAGCTGAAAGTATCATGGTATCGTGGAAGGTAGGTGTCCCAATACTGACATTGGAATGGCAGTCACCTCAGTCCCCCTGACTATGGGTGCTATAAAGCACCTGAAATGTCGGGAAACAAAAGTTAAAGAAGTTAAAAGCGATAAAATTGGTAAAAGTAGTCGTTAAAAAACTGTATTTGTGAAAATAAAAACTTTTATATCATAAAAATCCCGACTTTTTTTTAAACCAATTCCTTAGCCATTTCATTATTTTAATTGCATATTATCGTTTCCATATGCTTTTATATGTGGGCACCAATGGCCGAAGTGTCTATGAACAGTGGGCATCCCCCTTCGACTGTATATTTTATTTTTTATTTTTATGTGTTAACATCAGAACTTTTCTCTAGGTGAACCGATTTTGATGATTCTTTTTTTATTTGATATCTGGTACTTTTCGTGTGGTCTCATATAAATTTAATCAAGTCCTGATCAGTTGTTTTTGAGTTATCCTTAATAATGCGTATTTAATTCTGTTGTTCTCATTTTAATTATAATGAAGTCGGTTGCACAAAATTAATAATTTTACCACTTGTCTGTCTAGGAGCCCATTTGGGCAGTTACCTCTCCGTTGCGTGTTTCTGCTGCTAAATAGCACTGCTTGCAGTACGAGTACACGTTCCAGCACTGTTTAATAACACACTCATTTTAACTCACGGGTTAAGCACACACACACACACACACACACACACACACACAATCACACATACATATACATAATTAAATAAACTTTCACTCACGTTCTGTACGTATACGTATATATAATTAGACTAGTTCCTATCGGTTGATTGTCCTTATTTTAGGATTTAATTAAGTAATATATAACTTTAATATGGGATATAGAATATCTTTACCCATACTGCTTTGTAACATGCATGTAGTTAATGGAAGGGCGGACCCTCCAAACACAGGCATTTTTTGCTAAAATGGAGGTTCCAATCTATTAGTTTTTAATGCATGTACTCTTTAAAAGAACAAAATTTATTTATTTATTATTATTATTTCATCTCAGCCTTTACAGGTGACAAGGAATATGTAGCCATTTTTGTTTGAAGTTGAGTTAGTATCCACTTACCATCAGATGAACTGAAATTTCTTTCATCACTTCAGTTTAAAAAATAGTTTAAAAGTACTTTAATAACTATGGTAGCTTAAATCATAAGCACGCGGCTAAATAGCTTACAGTAAATATAACAATGAATGCCCGTGTAGTGGCGATGTAAGTATATCCACTATGTTATATCATCCTGGATGGCTCGCAAGAGGCGACAGGGGGAAACAAATCAGGAGAGGCAGCAGCGTCTTTCTAATAGGACTAAAATAAAATGATGGTTGCAGATCACCTTGCCATGAATGGCAACAAAAAACTAATTTTTCATTTTAATTACTCAATAATTATATGCTCGACAGGCATATCTTTTATAATTATTGTAAGAGCCGTGATAGCTCAGTGATTAACGCTCGCTGTAAATATAACAGAACGCGAGTAACCCGGGTTCGATCCCCGCCGGCACCAATGAAATTGTTAATTGCAATTTTAAGTGCTGATTTACCACGTGCTCGGCGGTGAAGGAAAACATCGTGAGGAAACCTGCATGTCTGAGGAATAAGAAAAAAAATATTTCGAAGACATGTGAAGTTCGTCAACACGCATTTGAGCAGCGCGGCGGACACTTCCTTGCCCTAAACCCTCTCAGAAATGAGGGGAGGCCTGAGCCCAGCAGTGGGACGTATATAGGCTGTAACTTTACTTTTTACTTTATATGCTCGATGACGAAAGAAAAAATCGAGAGCAAACTTGCATGACTGATAAAAAAAAGGACGCGGAAATCTCTTCACAGCACTAAAGGCTACTTAATAAACAGGGAACGCCTGTGATCTAGAAATGAAATGTACCTAAATTACTTTACTTCATTTAATTTTGTGTAAGATATTAATAAAATAAATATAAAGCTTTTAAATATATATTACACATGGTAGATCTACGCTGTAACTATATTATGGTTGTAGCACGAATGGGTCGACTCGACCGGGGTAGGAACACGCTCTCTCAGAATACCAGCGTAAAATAGCAGCTTAATGCAGCTGTGATTCGTATGGTGAACGTGGAGAACCGGGGACCATTTTTACTAGAAACGAGGCATTCCATCTTAGTCCTTAGGTGTGACAAGGCATCAGCATTTTAATTCTTTATCGAGGATAAATATAGATGTCAATGTGCCACAACATCCACTTACAATCACGTAAATTGTGTCCTTGTTTGTCGTCCTTATATTATAAAATAAAACAAATACGCGCGTAAGTCACCAATGATATAAACAACGGCAAACTAATTTGTATCATAAGCCATTAATTCAAGTTTTGACAAGTTCTATAAAAACCTGGCTGAATAAAATGCGTGTCATTAAAAAGAGCTATTTTGTTAACAAAAACAATTTTTGTTTACAAAAGACAAAAAAATTTATCATCAATCTGGATTACTATGTAAGCGATGAAAGTTTTTTGGCTTTTCTTATTTAACCTACAGATTTGTGTGAAATTGGTTTTACACAATGAAGGTATTATTAATCTTATAAAAATATTCTATTACGTATTATAGATTGACTCACTACGGGTGCCCAAAATAAAATAGAACTGTTATGAAAGTTCCAAAAAAAATATAAAAGTACGAGGTAAGATTTGCCCTTTATGTTCTTTATAAGAAAATTAAAATACTTATAGAAAATTTGACCTTAAAAATAAAATTTATCGTTGGTAAAATTTTTGCAAACTTTTTATGGTTGTGGCACAAATAATTGATATTATATTTTTATAAAAACAAAATTAAAGCGCAAGATTTAATTCACAAATGTTTGCATTGACGCGTAACGTTTCTATTATAAGAAATTTACTTTCAATAAAACATAAAACAAGCGAAGGCATTAAAGTTACGCAGCTTTTATACTGCGCTGTATTAGTCTAACTGTGCATTATTGCTGTCATTAAGGCGGTTTACACACGTGCGGGAACGCCACTAATGGCATCGATAACTGTATAGTGTGTTCTGTTGCGGTGTCGTGACTCGTGTATCACTGACCCTAGACAACTTTGTTATTGGGATTTCTTAAGGGACGAGAGCAAGTAAAAAGTCGTGTTCATAATTGTGTACGACTGAAAAATTTCTTTGAATAAGGTCTCTCAGAGGCAGATGTTCGTTATCTCCTTATAATTCCGGACTGAGAAAGAAAGAGAAGTATAAAATTAAGTGAGGTATAAATGCTACACATACGGCGATAATAAAATAGGTGTTTACAGGAAAGCAAGTTTTATTAATTTGCGGATTAAGAGAGGTGCAGTCAGTAAGATAAATTGTGCGCGTCAGCTCCGATGCGTAACTGGAGTTTACCGCTGAAAAATTATTGCCTTAAAATATATACAATAGGCAAAGGAAGTAAATGAACTGATATATTTTTGTATATATTACATAAAAGTAAATGATATATATTACATTATTCCTTTCGCGCTATGAGATGTGCAAGTAGATACGTTGCGCAGAGGAAAACCACAATGGCTTCACTTTTTGTTAACGCTTGATTATACTACCGATGGGTTGTATAATCAAGCAAAATAGATGTATTTTGCAAACGCTATATATGGAACGATACTTAGGGAGTAAACGCTAATAAACTCCCATAGAACTTTTTTACTTAATATAACAGCATCATAAGAAAATCTTCCATTGTTTTCCCCTTTTTTAATCCCACTTGTTGGTAAGTGGTATTGAAGCCTTAGGTGGTAAATCGAACTATCTTAGCGTACAAAAGCTTATTAAATTTTATTTCCAGCTGGCAGATTATTCCACTCCTTTGCTACATGCATTACGAAAGAATTAGTTGGTTTAAATGCGTGGAATATCGACACCAAAGGGTTGAAAACCCGCTGACCGCCTGGTTATCCACTAGTGGAAAGGGTAGGGTAAAGGAAGGAAAGGTTTTTTTAATAATTAATAGGCCAACCTTTAACCAAGATCTCACTTGAATTTCATGACGATAGATTTTTTATAGTATTGGGTGATAAACGAGCAACAGTCCACCTAATGTTAAGTGGATGCTGTGGCCCATAGACGTCCACATTTATCCTCAACTAAAAATCAAAATGCAAATGTGTTGTTATCCCTGAGGACTAAGACGAATGCCTTGATTCCGGTAAAAAGGATCTCCGGTTCTCTATACTCACCATACGAAACAAAGCAGCATTACACTGTTATTTTACGCTGATATTCTGTGAGAGCGTGGTCCTTCCCCAGTCGAGCCCACCCATTCGTGCTACAACCATAATAAAGCTGCAACGTAGCTCTACTACGTTAAAAGAATCCTAGATTTTTGATTTTTTTCCGAGACCCTAACTTGAAAAAGTCCCAAAATGAAATGTAGGAGGTTGCTATTGTTCTTTTTGTGTAGCCCACTGTCCTGTTCAGTTAATATTCAACGCATTCCACTTTCGAAATAAAATGATTATGCTTTAATATTCGGAGCATGTATATATGGGATAAAATAAGGATGACAAACGTGCGCACAATCCTCCTGATGGCAAGTCAATGCTGCAGTCCATAGATAATCAAAATGTAAGTGCGTTGTGACTCCCGAGAACCTAGATTGAACGCCTCGTTACCAGTAAAAAGGTATATGTTCCCCTTACTTACTAAATAGCTAGAGCGTGGCTTTAACATGTAAATAGCGAGATAGTTTGAATGTACTACATAAAAAATATAATTTATTTTAAAAAACAAGACATTGAGGTAAAGATGCAATTTAATATACAGGTTAAAATTGTAGGCTATCTAAATCGTTTTAAAAGGAAAACCATTTATTATATACTCACAGAATACCAATGTAAAATAGCAGTTTAATGCTGCTATGTTTCGTATGGTGAGTGTTGAGAACCCGTGACCCTGTGACTGGAAACGAGATATTCCATCTCTGTCATCAGGGGTAACAACGCATCTGTATTTTGATTCTTAATCGAGGACAAATGTAAATGTCTATGGGCCACAGCATTCACTAACTATCAGGGGGACTGTGTGCTGGTTTGTCACCCTTATTCTTGATCAAAGAGATGGTGGTTTGGCCACATCGAGAGAATGAATGAAGAACGATTGACGAAAAAAGTGTATAAGGCGAGTGTGAATGGAAGTGCTGGAAGGGGTAGACCTAGGCGGACTTTTCTAGACCAAATTAGGGACGTCTTGAAAAAAGGTCAGGTTAAGAGTACCCTAAACTGTAGAGCATGTATGAAGGGAATAATGAAAGTAGACGAAGCGAAACAAGTGTGTAAGGATCGTAGCAAGTGGAAAGAAGTGGTCTCTGCCTACCCCTACGGGAAAGAGGCGTGATTATATGTCTGTATTTTTGATTAAAAAGTAATTTTATAAAAATTTGCACATTTTATAAAAATATTTTATGAAATGGTTTGGATATCTCGTACTTTTTAAGTTAACTAAAATATCTCTTGTTGTTTGGCGTCGGGGATACGAATACTTTTGCTAAGCATTGTCCTAAATAATGTTCAAAAACATACCATGGTATAATATTCATTTCTTTAATTTCCTGCTTCAAATAGACAAGACACCTAAATTACGTACTTATAAAATTCTTTCGATGTTCCAAATCACCTCCTGAATATTTTATTCATGTATATATTTTATTTACGCATACATGCTCGTCGGTTAAGGGTTCACTTAATTTGGTCCATTTTCAATATATCGCCAACTTGGTCTATAAACTTTCGCCTAAGGCGTCCCTTCCCGACACAGCCGTTCACTTCTGCAACATAGATTTGCTTTGTCACTCTTTCCTCGTTCATTATTTCTACATGACCAAACAATCGAAACATTCCTTTCTTAATCCGGGTCACATCATCATCTTGCAAACCACATTTTTCTCTTATCACACAATTTCTCACCCTATCATTCTCACACCCTCCTCAATGACCGCATTGCTACAGCATTTATTTTACTCTCATGCTTCTTATAACACTAAAAACTGATAAAAATATAATATGAACTTACTAAATCGGACCAAAAATTAATATTAAAAAAACTGAAGGTAGCCGGACTAACTATGACATTGGGACGTCAAACATCTCAGTCCCCCCCCGTGACCATGCAGTACCATGTAAAGCACCCGAAACGTCGGGATAATAATAAATTAATTAAATTAAAAGTAATTAATGTGTAGTGTTCGCGTAAATTTAAGAAATCATTATGAACTTACTATTAGTGGTATCCATCCATCAATCCAATAATCAAAGGCTTCAAAAGTCCAGTGCTGAACATTGGCCTCCCCCATAGATTTCCTCATCGCGTTGAGAGGAATCTGCCATAGTTACTACGCCTGGCAGATGGTTTGGCAAACACATTTTTATTATTTTGAGTTTTTATCATTAGAGAGATGCTGCTGCTTGCCTTGGGTTTATTTTCCTCTGTCGCCTCCTACGACACCCACTGGACGATATAGGGTAGTGGATATACTTACACCGCAACTACACGGCAACTCACAACAAAACCCAAAACACGGCACTCCCTGCGGTATAACTGCGAATAACGTTGACTGCGTTGGCTCTCTGAATGCCTATGCCTTTTAGCGAAAGAGGAACCAGCCCTCTTGTCACGGACGGCGACGATCGGTCGCAAGGACACTTCCTATAAAAGCTTCACCGAGTGAGGGCTCTATCGAGCGATGGTCTCTTCGGCATATAGTACGAATATATTACAGTCATATAAAATAAAGTATATATCTAGGATAAAGTAAGTGAAAATAACATTAGAATAAGGCATGTTTTATGCGTATATTTTTTTACATTCCTTGGCCATTTTCTGTGTAATTTAAGTCATTGCAATTATGTACATGTATCCATTGAAAGTGACATATTGTAAAAATGTCATTCGAACAGAAAATTTGTCTCATGATGATACGGAAAAATTGCTAGTTGTTTTAACACTTTCACTGTCCGGTTTTCTGACACAATAGTAAGATAGTAATGACCTATTTGTAGTGCACGGGACAGCGAAATGGTTAAGTTAATTTATGAAAACATATTTTAACGAAGTTAACCCTATTTAGTTACTATGTTTGTCATTTTATATAAGAAACAGAAAACATTTATTAGTGTATCTATTAGTAGCGTAGTATGCCTATTATTGTAGACTAGTTTTAGATTAAGACATTGTTTGAATCAATTGTAGTTTATGGAAATAAAAAACTAATTAATTAAATCTCTCAGAAACTCATTCAGTCAACTCCCGGAATAGATCTAATTCTGTCTTGAACTCTGTATTCTTTACGAAAAAAAATCATTTCGATAATTTTTAGAAGCGAAATGTCGATTTACTCCACTAGATGGAGTAACGCGATGAAGGTGAGTGGTTCACGCCTGTTCTTTATGGCAGTCAATGGGGGAAGCCGATGGTAATCAATGGGGAAAGCAAAAGCTTAGGGAAAAGCTTTCTTCAGACTCTGACTTCCGACTCCGGCTTGTGATAGGCTTAAAATAATGATGATGATAATGAATTTTTGCACGGATAATACAAGTGCTATAAATGGTACAAATAGTATGTAATCAAAGTTAAATTCATAAAACTGTTGTAAAAATAATAATGTCACAACAAAGACTAGCTATCTGCGCAGAACAGAATACAGTGCACGAGTGCATGCGCCACCACAGGTGCACTCCTTGTTCCCGCACTCTCATATTCCGATGGCATGGTAATCCAACACGACCGGAGAGAAACCAAGTGTAAGACCAACGGCTTAACGAGCTTTCCGAAGCACCGGGCTGCTACTGAGAATTTTTTGACAGAAATCCAGTAACTGATTTTGTCCCGATCCAAGATCCGACCCCGAGACCACATGATCAGTAGTCGGGCTTATGAGCTCTACGCCAACGAGGCAATCAGTCTATTAAAGGAAACTTGTAACAATAATAAAATAAGGTGATTATTGTCACTGCAGTTATATTAATAGTATCGTTGTAGCACGAATGGGTCGGCTCGCCTGAGGAAGGATCACGCTCTCACAGAATACCAGCGTAAAATAGCAGCTTAATTGTGCTGTGTTTCGTATGGTGAGTGTAGAGAACCGGAGACCTCTTTGCTGGGAACGAGATATTCCATCTTAGTCCTCACGCATCTGCATATCGATTCGTAATCGAGGTTTAGATGTAGATGTCTATGCGCCACAGCAACCACTTACCATCAGGTGGACTGTGTGCTCGTTTGTCATCCTATCTTATTAAAAAAAAACTGTGCAAATTCGCCTTCCAAACTATGAAAATAAGTGAATTTATGGAGGCGTTTGTTCAGCGTGAAAACAATAACGGGCCGAATTAAAAAGAGCCCATTATCTCACCATTCCATGTATTATGCTGCGCTACCGTAATTATAAACGATTACATGTAATTGAGCTATGCTAGCTCAGGTTCTGGGCGGTCTTTAACTTTCATACCACAATTTAAGTGCAGTTTTAAAATTTTCACCGTGTGTTGGCGGCCTAAGCTAATTTATCACCCTGTTCTTTATAATTCACGTAAAAGATGATTGTGGGGAAAGTAATTAAAACCTCGATACTTTCGGTATCGTTCACTTATAATATACCATACTATTACAATAGACAAAGTTCAATACTGAGCATAGGTCGTTCCCATAGATTATCTAGTTTTTGACATACTTCAGTTCACTCGGAATTTTGTTTTATAGGAGAAGGGTGACAAACGAGCACACAGTCCACCTGATGGTAAGTGGTTGCTGCGGCCCATAGACATCTACATCTATCCTCAATTACAAGCCAAAAATGCAAATGCGTTGTCAAGCGTGAGGATGAAGATAGAATGCCTCGATTCCAGTAATAAGAGTCTCCAGTTCTCTATACTCACCATACGAAACACAGCAGCATCAGGCTGCTATTTTGCTATGGTATTCTGTGAGAGCGTGGTCCTGTCCCGGTCTAGCCGACCCATTCCTGCTACAACTATACCACTAATATAGATGTAGTATGGCTCTACCACGTAAAAAATACTTACGTTATCATCATTACATCAGCTGCTGAACACAGGCTCCTTCATTAATTGCCGTGACATATGTATATCGACTGCATCTATCGACGTTTTACAAAATATCGGTTTGTCACTCAAAATAGTAATGGGGTGCCCAATACTTAAATTACAAATTCTCCTCTCAAAAACCCCATCGATTATCAATTATTCTAGCTATAGGAGTTTCAATGGCAGATAGCCTATGTTATAAAGATTAACTTAGGATACTTTATTAATAAAAAAGAATTAGGGTTCCGCGAAAAAAAAAACACACGAAATTTAATCGTAATATATTCCACGCGGGCGAAGTCGCGGGGAAAAGCTAGCACAATTTAATTATACTATAGTATAATACATATACAGAGTTATTGGCAATAACTGGCCAAATATTTAGAGCAGGTTTAGAATAAATAATATAGGCAAATGGTACAGAAAATTCGATTTAAAGAAAATCTCAAACGTTCTGTCCTTTTTATGTTTAAAATTCAAAATGCGTTCTTATTATTTTAACTGATTTTACTGCGCACGTGAACATTCGTAAGGGTCGAACGATAGATAAAATCGTTGCCTATAGATATAAGTTGTATACTCAAATGTAATTATATACATACAGATTACTATTTAATAAGTATGAAGTGGAGAATTGTGACTGCCCTTTGAAAAGTCTTTTAAACGTAGACCCTGTTTTAGCATCACGAACTCTAGAGGAAAGTGGATCCCACTGCTACATTAACAGAAAAAGAATGATAATAGATATTGATTTTGAAAAACATAAATTTTTACAATGTTCTAGCTTCTAGTATTTCGTATAACGATGGAAACCGCAAGCATGTAATTTGGAGCCTACTTAAAGGAGAATATGATGAAAGGAAATGCCTGATGGAAAATATAAACATAGATAATTTTTTAATGTTTGGAACGTATTCTAAAACATAAAAAAATCCTTTCGTCATATACTCCTTTACGTAGGCTCCAAATCACATGCTTGCGGTTTCCTTACCGCCGCGTAACAAAGCCACTTTGTCTTATACAAGGTATTTAAGGTTTTACTACCGTTAAAAGCATGTTTTTGCCTTTATATACCTCACTATCTAGGTGTTTTATGATGATGATTTCCCGAACGACGTCTAGCACCGTAAGAGCTGTCAACTGAGCAGGAGATAGGTATTTTAGCGCCACTAATGTTATCTTGTGTTATGTCATATCCATTGAAGAGATAATTAGATGAGCGTATTTGCGTTTTTAACCTCTCAACCCCCTAGCGGTCTCATGAGGTCTCACCCACCCACAGCACTTTAACCCATAAAATGTATATATAGACTACTTTCCTATGAAGAAGTTTGGCATTAATATAATCATCTACCCTCTAGTGCAATAAAAAAAAACTTTTATCCTATGAATATTTATTTATAGTCCAGGTTCATTTCGTACACCATTTTCGCGTGAATGTTATTGTATTGATTTTTGGATTTTTCTAGTGTTTTATTAGCGTTTTAGTATAGTGTTTTATTATAAAATTGTAATGAAAATTTTTGTGTGAATATAAATTATCTTTTTACGTAAATAACTTCGAGTAATATATATTGAAATAATTTTCACGCTGCCGACATTCGCTTAGTATGTTTTTTTTTTGTTATCAAAATGCAATAAAATTCTTTTTGTAATGAAGTAAAACCCGACTTATGTATAGACCACAAGATAGAGAATTTTGTATAGATTTTATAATGCTAAACTCTTTCTTAGAAATGTAGTCTCTAATTATAAGTTTTAATGATTTTAAGTGCTGTGGGTGGGTGCGGGATTTGCGGGGCGCATGTGACTGCATGGGATTTTTATGGCGTTTGAAGGGTTTAACAGCTTCATTTTCTATACCTCTTTGATAGAGTCTGATTATGTCCTTACTATTATTTATTCGTTCCACTTGATGGTATATGAATGTTGTGGCTCAAAGACATTCACATCTATCATTGGTTGTTACCATAGAGAATATAGTTGTTACCCTTGAGGACCAAGAAAGAATGCTTCGTTACCAATAAAAATATCTCTTATTCTCTACACTAATCTTACAAATCTACTGTTTCATACTTATTATATTTGCAGAGTTTTATACTGTTCTTTTACGCTGGTATATTCTAATATTGTTATTTAGATTGTTATAAGATTATAACCACCCAGATAAACTCCTATATAGAAAGCTACTCCACTTAGTTAAGAAGATATAAAAAAGAGAAAAACATATTTCTTTAATATATTTGTTTAATAATGTCTGTACTTGTGTATACTTAGTTTAAAATGTCTCTGTTTATAAAAGTACTACATAAACTATGAATTAAATTTACGAAATTAACTATTAGTTCGCGCCATGCGTAGAAATGCCTCTTTCTGTCATATATATTCGCGGGCGCGATTACAACTTACCAAAGTTCCATCGTAATCCGATAAATAACATAGGAACGCATACGAGACAAACACAGAAAACATTCATTTTTATAATTCTTTCATAAATTTTTACGCATGTCACCTAAAGGGGTAGTCAGAAACTATAGACTTCCAATTGATATGATCCTGAGTGGGGCACATTTCTCTCGCTTCTTTTTCACATAATATATCGGGTAAGTGTGTCCTAAAAGATGGTCTTAGAATGTCACACCAAATTAATTATATTAAAAAGTTTATATATGGTTTTAAGCAATATCCTCTTAAAGATGTAAATATGGACAGCAGCAACGTGAGCGCACATAAACCAGCTCATCTGTCTCTATTACAACAAAACAACGTTTGCAATCAAATGTTGCATTGAAAGATTTTACAACCATAGAATAAAGAATAATATTGAATGAAAGTTACGAAAGATGTAGGTAATAGGTATGTATAATATAACGTGGACAGCGAGCACACGTGTTCAAGATCGTCTAAAGATATAGACACGGGAATGTCATTGTTCTGCCGACGAAAGGGAATGGCGGGAAACGAATGGCGGTAAGCGTCTCCTTAGCATACTTCTCACGCCTCGTGGCAAAGTAGGGACGGTTCTGAAAAACTCACTACATACGAGAAGAGTTTTTAAATTAGTTTAAAAAACGTCTTAACAGCCCAACCAAGAGCCCAAACGAAGAATGGCATATATAAGTTTTCATGAGGTCCACTGAGGCATGCCTCAACATCATCAACAATGCCGCTGCTCTACGCATACCTCCTCCAAGGAATGCCATAAAACACGGGCCTGAGCCACCTACATTTATTGATTTTCCTATATGTTTACTATATCGTCATACTATCCGATGTGGGTCCGCCCCACAATTCGCTTAACGAGGCTTCAACTCGCGAATCTTATTTCACCACCGGTGGTCAGTTCTTCGATGTATATAATATATCCGGCCCAATGCAACTTCAGCTTACTAATCCATTGGGCTATGTTAGTTACTCTGGCTCCAGCACGGATATACTTATTACGAAGCAGAACGTGCAGGGGAACTCCAAACATAACCATCTCCATATCTCCCTAAACAACTTTAAGCTTCCTCATCTGTCCGGCAGTGACACGCTGCAATAATATTAGCTCAGCTGCATCTAAAACTGAAACAGTGGTTGCGCTACTGTTTGGTAACAGTAATTTGTAAGAACGTAGGTCCAAACTAGGTGAATGTCTAAGAAGGTAAAGGCCTTACCAGCAGATCACACAATAAGTATCAAAAAGGTCTACGAAATTGAAATTATCTTATCGATAATTTGAATAAAGCGACGTAACACAAGCAATTTAAGCTTACCACGAGTAGTTAAGGGGAATATTAGTAATGTTTATAGCATTGTTAATATTCTTTAAAAAAATAATTAAGCTAAAAATAGTGATATAAATCCCATTTATCACGACTCTGTTAATAATAACGTGGATTGCTATAACTTTAATGTGATAAACGCAGTTCAAAGCCTTCTAACAGAAGGAGCCACAGCATTCCAAACAACTACACAAATGACACCCCTGTGTTTAAAGCTAAAAAAAAACAATACCTAATAATAAATCTATCACAGTGCATTCTATTTTTAATTTGTATATCGTTAAATTTTATCAAGGTTTTTTCAGAATGGGCTTTTTTATTTAATTATAATTTATTGTAATGATGTGTCTTTATTCACTAAGCTATAGTATATCAATGTTAAGACGTAGTATATCGATGAATTAAAGACCAGACTTCAGAAGCTATTCCTTGAAACTTTTTAAAATTTTTGAAGTCGGTTTTTACTTTTATAAAATACAAAATTTTTGCCCTTTCTGAGTAAAATTTGGAATACCACAAGCTCAAGGTTACAAACAAAATAGCATTTCGTCTAAACAAGTTACATTAAAATCTTGATATCCTATATACCACGCCCTTAGGGGTGGAATTATTTTTTCAAATTTCAATGTACTAACTACCCCCTATCATTCCGTGGGATGGGCAGCAGAACCTTCCGGATGACAAACCAAAACACCAAAAAAAACTGAGGTTTATAACCAGCCTGCCAAGCGTAGCAGCTGTGACAAAATCTCCTCATGAGTCAATATGGTTGAAGCCCATGTCCAGCTGCGGAATTTCATAGGCTGTTATTGAAAAAACAGAAAACCCTAGAGGTATAGCCTGTGTAGTAAGCAAATAATGATTAAAGTCAGTTAACAATTAGCAGAGATATCGCGCAACAAAAAACACACAATCGAATTGAGCACCTACTTCTATTAAGTTACAAGAAAGAAAATTATACAACTTCCAAACCCGTAATTTTAATATATATGCTATGATTAGCTATGGTTATAAGTAGATACGTAAATTCAAATATCTGATAATGTATGAGTTAATAATTCCTGGAAGTATTCACAAAGTGTCTATCAAATGATTTACAATGAACACCTTTGAACTCGACGTTCTTTATAAAAACCTTTAAAACTATTGAACTTAAATTTTGACACTAACGCTTCTGAACAACCAAACGTGAATAGAATATAATCATATTTCTTTTACTACACTCGCCAGGCATCCATTATTTACGCAGATGTTTTATTAATTAACAGCTGAGGGTAAAAAATAGTTTATTGTAGTTACGATTTAATTTTGGAATTTCTATATAATTGGAACCAATTGCTATAAATCTATATGCGGTGTGATAACAGCGTGACTCTAGATGGACGGTTGGTCCAACAATATCAAAACCGATCACAGGAAACAAAGTCCAACCTTCTGTCTGGTCTTAAGGGTAGAGAGACCGGTATAATTATAGACTTATATAATTATTCTGACCTCTAGATTCCATCTTGTTTCTCAGAGGTGACAACGAATCTGTAATCTTACTTGTTGGAGATTGACTGCAGGTGCAGGTGTCTATTGACAGCAGCAGCACTTCCCGTCAGGTGGACTGTCGCTCGTTTAATAATTCAGTTTTATCAAAATATTAGTCTGCTGTTGGTGGACTTTTTTTAAAGAATAAGGGTGACAACAAGAACACAGTCCACCTGATGGTAAGTGGGTGCTGCGGCCCATAGACATCACCCCTTTTAAAATATCTCCGGTTCTCTACACTCACCATACGAAACACAGCAGCATTAAGCTGCTATTTTACGCTGGTATTCTGTGAGAGCGTGGTCCTTCCCCGGTCGAGCTGACCCATTCGTGCTACAACCATAATACAGCTGCAGCGTGGCTCTACCACGACTTTTTCCTTTACATGGTAAATCAGTACTTAGAGATGCAATTAATAATTTTATTTACAGTCTGCAGAAATCAAACCCGGTTTACTCGAGTTTAAAGTTGTAATTTACGACGAACCCTTAGCTCATTACCCGCCATGGCTCATATTACGTAAAGAAGTTTCACAAGTATAATAGGTCGGGGGAAAAGTTTCTTCGTATTTTATATACAGGTTCAAGATATTTTTTTTTTTCAAAGTTAATTACATTTAATTATCACCTGTAACCATCTTGTAGGTAGACACAATGCCGTTGCTGTAGAAATCTTGGGATTTTTGTTCACAAAAATGCGACAAGTAGTTTGACAGTCCTCTCTTGATGTTAACCTTACACTACCCAAAGAATTCTGCAAAGACCGAAACAAATGATAATCTGAGGGTGCAAGGTAGGACTATATTGTGCCTGCATTAATACTTCCCAACCAAGCTCTTTTAATTTTTGCGAGTGGCCTAGATTGTGGTCTGGTTTGATGAAAGACCACTCCTTTACTGTTGATCTATTCCGGCCGTTTTTTCTCAATTTCTTGCTTGATGCTCATTAGGTGTTGGCAATAGAGATCTGAATCGATGGCTTTGCCCGGCTTTATATATAATAAACTTTACTTTACTTTACTTTACTTATCTTCACGCACAATCCCTAACGGAGTAGCCAGAGAGAACAGATCGCCAAGTGTCACGATCCTTACATACCTCTTTCGCTTCCTTCAGGTTCATTAACTTCTTCATACATGCACGTCTAGGTATCCGAGTACTCTTGACCCTCCCCTCTTCGAGCAATTTGCTCACATGGTCTTCGAGTTAGTCTCGGTCTACCTCGACACCTTTTAATATTTACTTTCGCTCTATATATTTTCTTCACCATTCGGTCTTCAATCATTCGTTCAACGTGCCCAAACCATTGGAGTACGCCCCTATCAATTTTTGTGATAAGGTCATCTTTCAATCCTGCCATATTGCGAATCTCTTCGTTTCGCTTTCGGTCGGCTAAGGTAACGCCACACATTTTACGAAGAGATCGCATCTTCACTGCATTCAACTTGCTTTTATGCTTCTTCTGGCATACCCAGGTTTCGCTGCCATATAACGAAGTCGGTACCAACACTGCATTATGTATTGCAAGGCGTGCACTCTTCACCACGCCCTGCCTTTTTACTAATGCATTCAGGGCACCATTGACTTTGTTTCCGGCAGCGACACGCCTATCCACATCTAAATCACATCTTCCATCCCGGCTGAAAGCACTCCCCAAGTATACAATTTCATATACCTGTTCTAGACATTTCTGATTTACCCATATTTCACATTTCGTTCTCTCTTCGTCCTTTTCAAATACCAGAACCTTAGTCAAAACTAAGGTTCTGATATAATAAACGATGATTATAAATAATAAACGATGCCCTTGCAATCCTTCCATACATACAGCATCACCTTATTGCTTGTTAATTTGGGTTTCGCTAGTCTATGGAGCTTGACTACCCTTTGACCATGATCTTTTTTGCATCAAAGCGGATCACCTAAGACAAGAAATCTTAGGTGATCCGCTTTTCATCACGAGTGATCAATGATTTCAAAAATTCTTCAGTTTTATTACGTTTCAATAGAGAATCTCAAACGAGTACATGATTCATTAGGTTTCTTTCAGTGAGCTCACTCATGTGTTACCCAAATATCGAGCTTTTTTGTTTAACCAGATTTTTTCAAATGAGTCAACACTATTTTATGGTCAATCCTCGATTCCTCGGATGTATCGTAACTACTAGTATGCCGATCTTGATCCACTTTTTCAAAAATGGCATCGAAATTCACCGTGCGAAGGCGACCAAAGCGAGCTACATTTTTGACATCAAAATTCCCGGACTAAAAACACTTAACTTTGTGCTACTCTTACTGACACTGCATTAGGTTCATAAACGCCACCATTTTGCGACTTGAGTCGAATTTTCCGTTTTTTGTAATAATACTTCAGAATTTATCGATTTTATTCGTTAGATTCACTCAATGGCGGACAGAAAAACTATTGAAAAATGGCGGGAAAGTGTTTATTACTTTTTATGTTTCTTAAATGTCCCATATATATTGATATTAAAACAGCCAGATACAAACAATATAGCCAAAGAGATTTTTCTTCAATTTTATGCCATTAAAATACGAAGAAACTTTTCCCACCACCTATTACAAACTTTTGTGCAAATATACATCTTAATATATATAAATTACGTGTCACGTTGTTTGTCCACGATGGACTCCTAAACTACTTAACCGATTTTAATCAAATTTGCGCACCGTGTGCAGTTTGGTCCAACTTGAGAGATAGGATAGTTTTTTTTTTGCCCATGAGTGACCCACAATTTATTGCGAATTTAAAGATTTTTAATAGGACATGACAAAGGGCAGAACAACGTCTACCTGGCAAGCTAGTTTTATATAATTTTTGGTTTACCTTACATAGCATGTTTAATTTTCTCATTAAACTGGCAACCCTACTCGATAATTCAATGAATCACTCGAAGCATCGATATTGGAATCATTTGCATCGGTGACCTACACACTTCCTTTGTAAAAAAAATCTATTTGGAAAACAATGACCGAAGGACGATCGTGCTTAGTTTACCACATAGCAAATTAATAGACTAGTGAACTAGAACTACCGGTCGCACGCTTTAAGTAACGTTTTTCTTTCGGTTGCATTAATCAATATGTTAACTCAAAGAAATCTAATTCAAAGCCATAAGATCGACATCGTACAATATTTATAAATTATAGCTTATTTACATTTCTACAAGTTAAAAAAATATGTTGATTGATAATAAATGCTGTCTCATTTATATTTATAACGTCTTTATCTAGATCTTGAAATATTTACTGAAGTGATAACAAAAACGGCTCCATCTAAGGCTAATATGGAATGTCTCATAAGTAAACTAAAAAGTAAAGTAACTAAGTAAGTAAAAAAATTGTCCTGTAAGTAAACCCTTCAGACTGGTACACAGTACCAAGGCCAGGCACTGCTATTTGGACCCAGGCGAACTCCGACAAGTAATCCTGCCACTTAGTAAACACCTATGTGATTAACTTTGTTCTGCATATTTCAAGCTGCGTATATAATATACAAATGAATCTATTATTTTTTAAAATAATAAATTCATTTACGAGTATGCCCAGCATGCGATGCAATGCCTTTTTAAAAAACTTCGAGGGCGCACGCACATTTACTCACCAAAGTTTTATTGTAATCGATTAATAGCATAGGAACATATTTGAAGATGAACATGCAAACAAAAACATAAACACTCACGCTTGTCACCCAGAGGGGTAGGCAGAGACTACAGACTTCCATTTGGCACGATCCGAACACACCTCTCTCGCCTCCTCCACATACATACCTACGCATACATGCTCGTCGGTTAAGGGTATTCCTAATGTGGCCCATTTTCAATATATCGCCAATTTATACGTGGTAGAGCCATGCTGCAGGTATATTAGTAGTATAGTTGTAGTACGAATGGGTCGGCTCGAGCGGGGAAGGACCACGCTCTCACAGAATACCAACGTGAAATAGCAGCTTAATGCTGCTGTTGGTCGTATGGTGAGTGTAGAGAACCGGAGATCCTTTTTACTGGAAACCAGTCATTCCATCTTAGTTTTCACGGGTGACAACGGGTGCATTTTGATTTATAATCGAAGATAGATGTGGATGTCTATGGGCCGCAGCAACCACTTACCATCAGGTGGATTGTGTGCTCGTTTGTCACCCTATCCTATAAAAAAATTTGGTCGACAAACTTCCGCCTAGGACGTCCCTTTACAATTCTGCCGTAAAAATTAATAATATAAATTTCTCGTGGCTCTCCAATGTTTTAACTTATTTGGATGAATAGTATAAAAACGCATTGAAGACGAACAGCAAACAAAAATTCACCTTTACATAATGGATAAATTTAACAGTGTTTAAGTAGTTGTTACTTCTTGCCCGAGGTTATATCTATTTTTCCGCAATGTGGACATACTTGTTGAACCTTGATTCAGCCTTTAAACAGCGTGGGAAGTCATGCTTAATAGTTGGTACCTCACACGGCTGTACGTGTCCCAGGAAGTAATTGTGACAAATTACACGTCTTTAACTTCACAAGACGATTACCATTGCTTAGTGTTAATAGTTAACTGAGTAAAGAAACTAATCTAGTTACTCGCACTCATAGTCGCTTAATTAACCATTATGCGTTTAAAATAAAAATATAAAATCAAGTAAATTGTTCATTAAGCTACACTAAATGGGGTAATTAGTCTTGAGCAATTTTTTTTACTTGTTATAAGTTAGTAGCCTGGACTAGAAGCTGACATGGTGGTAAGCGGTGGTAAGCGCTAGATAGTAAATCGTACAGTCTTAGCGTAAGTAAAGCACCTTCGCTTTTGTTCTTAAGACACACTACCATTACTTATTCCACTCCATTCCTTACAAAAGACGAAGGAAGCCGTTCGGTTCGAATGCGTACACATACACAAACATACATAAACACTCACGGCTGTCATCCAGAGGGGTAGGCGGAGACTACGGCCTTCATTTTGGCACGATCCTGACATACCTCTTTCGCCTCCCTTACATCCATCTACGCATACACGCTCGTCGGTTGAGGGTACTCCTAATGTGGCCCATTTTTGAAATATCATCAATTTGCTCGATAAACCTTCGTCTAGGGCGTATCTTCATCATCATCATTACAGCCCTTCACAAGTCCACTGCTGAACATAGGCCTCCCCCAAGTAATGCCACAAAGCACGTTCCTGAGCCACCTGCATCCATCGACTACTGCATATCTTACCAGGTCGTCACTCCATCTAGTGGGGGGTCGTCCTACCGGTACGAGGCTGCCACTCGAGAACCTTTTTTCCCCATCGGTTATCGGTTCTTCGAGCTATATGGCCGGCCCATTGCCACTTCAGCTTACTAATCCGTTGGGCTATGTCGGTCACTCTGGTTTTACTGCGGATATCCTCATTTCTGAGTCTATCACGCAGAGAAACTCCGAGCATAGCCCTCTCCATAGCTCGCTGAGCGACCTCGAGCGTCCTCATACGGCGTATCTTACCGACTTATAAATATAAATAAAAATATGCATATAAATAAAATTAAAGTGTCTACATTTAACATCAAAATAAGTGTCTTTTTTGAGCTCAGGAAGTTATTTGCATCTCTTTATGATATGAATAACCATTTGTAAACATTTTATGTCTGTTTGTGTATCAGTCTGTCAGTCGGTCGATCTGCCCAAGCTAATCCTAGGAATAGCTGAAACGATTTTGATGAAACAGATATAGCAATGCCAGAAGTAATCTAGGCTATGTTTTATCGGAAAAGCTTCGAGTATTTTTATGTAAAATCGAAAATCGACAAAAAATTGTCATCGATGATTATTTAAAAAAAGTCATTTATAAATTCCAACAATAAAGAGGTGGAAACAAACAGCTTGTCTGTTTTTCCGATGATGAAGATTTCATTAGTTTTTTAATTTAACATTCAGAAGTTGAGGTTGTAGACATCGAAAACTGGAACCATTATTTAAATGCCTTACAAAATTTGTTCCGTGCGGGAATCAAACCCGTAGCTCGCAGCGCCGCAACTAAAGCTCTGCCACTGCGGTGGTGTTTGCGGTTTCTTGTTCAGACACTTTTCTGCATGAATCATTTACTGTCATTATTTATTATATTATCAGTTACTGTTTATCAAAAAATACTCGTTTTTCTTTAAATATTTTTAAAACAATTCCCTTTACAGCCTATCAAAAGTCCACTTCTGAGCATAGGCCTCCTCAAGGCCTCATGAATCAACTCATAAGGGGGTTATAGTCATTGTAGCCAACCACATTTTTATAGTTATTAGAAGACTTTTTGCTGTTGCCCTCTGTCATCTCCAAAACCTTGGGGTAGTGGATATTCTTATAATATAACGAGGTCGATACAATAAATTTACTTTTAATATTATACATGAACATATATCTCAAAGAAACCCGAATGATTTACCACGGACGTTACAAAATGAGCTATTAATGGTAGAGAGCTACGCTGAATTGTAACTAGAGACTCTTTTAACTCCTCAGCCCCCAAGCGTTCGAATGCGACCGTGTCGCTATTCCGTCAAAATTTAAGCGGTCGGATTCGACCGCGCACACTCACATCACTTTAAACCATTAAAACTTATGTTTAGAGGCTACTATTCTATGAAGGAGTTTGACATTATAGAATCAATACAAAAATTTCTATCCTTTAGTGCAATAAAAAGTCAGGTTATCTTATGGATAATTATTTATAATCTACGTTAATTTCGTACGCCATTTTCGCGTGAATGTTACTGTGTTGATTTTTGGATTTTTCTTATGTTTTATTAGTGTTTTAGTATAGTATTTTATTATAAAATTGTAATAAAAGTTTTGTGTGATATAATTTATCTTTTTTACGTAAATAATTTCGAGTAATATATATTGAAATAATTGTGATTTCACGCTGCCGACATTCGCTTGGTATGTTTTGTTTTAGTTATCAAAATACAATAGTCTTTTTGTAATGAAATAAAACCTGACTTTTATATAGAGAATTTTGTATAGATTTTATAATGCCAGACTTTTTCATAAAAAAGTAGTCTCTAAATATAACTTTTAATGGTTTAAGTGCTGCTGATGGCTACGGTCGCATGCGACCGCTCGGTATTTGCCGGGCGCATGCGACTGCATCGGATTTTTATGGGTATCGAAGGGTACAAGTATCATTTTCTTTTTAGATCATCTTAATATTTAGATGCATTGTCATATGCTATTAGATATTCTTAGAGCCCCAGCAGCCATTTTGTTATATTAACATCTGTTGGACTATGCGTTCAAATGTCACTCATACTTGTATAAAACTATAACATCTAGTCTTTAGCTACAATTTATTATTAATATCTGCATTTTTATTCTTGCTCTATCGAGGATAGGTGTAGATGTCTATCGACCACAGCATCCTTTTACCATCAAGTTGATTGTGTGCTTGTTTGTAAAGCTTATTCTATAAAAAATGTAATATATCTTTAAGCGTTATAAAATTTCTCACCAAAATCATGCAAAGTCGTGGCAGATCACACCCACCTGTCTAGAAAAGGTAAATTGAAATTCCCTTACACGAACTGACTCGAGGAATTTCAAGTGTTTGCAGACTCACGTTAAGGTTAGTGATGTACCAGTCTGTACCAGAATCATAATTAAACTTCGTTTTACTCTACGTCAAAGATTTAACTATAATGTACATTTTTCTTTTTGTAATATTTTTAAATAAGCAAAATATTCTTGAATAAAATCATCTTCATTCATACCGAAATGACAAAAGCTAACTACGAAACGTATTCCTACTTGTATTATACATGCATGTAGATAATACGTGTAATATAACTTTTTATTAAATATGCTTTATTAATACGTTAAGAATATCACGAATGGAATGGGTCGGCTCGACCGGGAAGGATGACGCTCTCACAATACCAGCGTCAAAGAACAGCTCAACGCTGCTGTTTCGTGTGGTGAGTGTTGAGAACCGGAGACCCTTTTTACTAAAAACAAGACATTTTAGTCCTCGCATATATGGTAGATGTCTATGGGCTACAGTAAACACTTACCATCAGGTGGACTGTGTGCTTATTGGTCACCCTTATCCTATAAAAAAATCACAACGAATTTTTACTGTATTTTATATAGTAAAGAGAGCAAACGAGCATGCACCCGATAGTAGGTAAATGTCTGCAACACCAGAAGAATTTTAGGTGCGTTGCTGGGCTTTTAAGTAGGAGTAAACTCATTTCTTGAAGGTCCCTTCTAAGCCTTACCAGTCCGAAACCGTATCTTGGAGATACTATACATTCGTCTGAACATTTGTTTATGTAAGTAAAACTAAGCCCACATAATAAAAAAATTATTTATAGACAATACAAACACTTTTGCAAGAATCACATCAACACCCGTATGTGGTTAAGAACATAATAGATATCTCTCGATAAGATCACAGTGATTATAGGCCAAAAATAAAACAGAACAATTAATTTCAATTGAATAATATTAATCGTTTAATTTATTAAACTACACTAAAACTAAAATTACGAAAATCCTAAAAAAATTAATGTTATAAACTGGCAAAACATAAGTATAAAAGAATTACAGCCCAACTTTAACTAATTATTATAAGCTTAATTATTGATCCTTTTGTGTAGACCAAAGAATATCATAAGCTCAAAATAAAACCAGAATATCTTAAAATACAACTTAATCCCTTATTTTCCACTGTTAGAGTGAAGTTTTTGCTGCATACAATAAACTTGCACCAGAAGAACATCCTTTATTCCGAAAGTCGCTAGAAATCCGAAGCAGTGACGAGAAAATAATACGTATAAACAAAATACGAAATAAATGAGAGACTTTTAAAACACATCACTGGTTTTAAGCAGGCTAGTTTAGTAGCGGACCGGGGTCGCGACTGACGACCTCTCTGGATTCCCTATACGGCGTAATCTAATGGGCCGTTGCTCCCGGGACAGGGAAAAAACGGGCTCAACACGGGTTCGTGGAGGATCGAATGCGCACATTGCAATTTACTCAAGCTGCGCTAAATTGTCGTTAGCCTGTGGCGTCTTTCTTTACACGTCTCCCAGTTTCCGTGCTAGAGTCCGTGCGTGCAGTATATAATTATGAGAAGGATATTGAATTTCTGTATATTATTGCAGAAACATTACTCGCGATGGAATTAACGATTATATAAATTTTTTGCCTGATAACGGTCGCATACAGGAATTTATCTTCCGATATCGTACCGTAGTTGACCAAACAATCCACGCTAAAAGTATTAAATCTTTGACATCGATAGACCGGCCTGATGAGGGAAGGATCAAATTCTCACAGAGTAACATACACAGTCTATAAATGTCTATAAATGCTCACTTCTGAACATAAGCTTCCTCCATAGATTGCCTTTTTAGGAGGAGTTTTGCCAAACAACCGCAGTTTCTTATTATTTTTAAATTTTATTAGGAAGATTTTATTGGTAGAGCCATGATGCTGCTATATTATGATTGTAACACGGGTGGATCGACTCGACAGGAGAAAGACTACGCTCTAACAGAATACCAGCGTAAAATAGCAGCTTAATGCAGTGTTTCGTACGTTGAGTGTAGAGAACCGAAGACCCTTTTTACTGGAAATGAGGCATCCAATCTTGGTACCCAGGGGTGACAGCGCATATGCACTTTAATTATTAATTAATGGTAAATGTAGATATAGCAGGCCACAGCATCCACTTACCACAATCAAAATACAATATTATATAACTACCTAAACTTAAATAATGTCCTCCAGACCGAGCTTTGACCATGGCGGCCAGTCTCAACGCTCAACGGTGTCTAAGCCAGGACAGGATTAAAGTGCCAGTGTGTATGGGCAAGCATAAGTGCACTCTCTATTCTGTCACTCCTATAGTCCGATGGAACGTCTATCTGACACGACGAGAGAGAGATTAGACGCAATTATTTTATGTTCTTTCCGAGGCACGGAGGTGAAACACCGCCAACTTCTTGACTCCGGGCTGCTGCTGAAAATTTCTTGACAGAAGCACCCAATAATACTCTATTTCTATTTTGAATCGGGATTCGAACCAAGGATCTCACGAACAGCAACCGCGTTTGCGATCACTAGACCAATGGGCGGTAAAAAAACTAAAATATCATATAAATGAGATCCTATTAAAAATAATTTTAAATTTTCCAATGTTAACTGCAGCTTTGCCCTTTTTTAGTTCCTTTTCCGCATCAGAGTCCGTCCAGGTTGAAACCATCTTCTTATATTCTTCTGCCGCTAAGCAGTAGTACGTGCGCTGCTGTATTCCAGGTTGGAGAGTAGAAAGCCAATATAGTTACAGGCTGTAAGGCATTTCATACAAGGTAGAGCCACGTTGCAGCTATATTGTGGTTATTGGCAGCACGGATGGGTCGGCTCGACCGGGAATAGACCACGCTCTCACAGAATACCAGCGTAAGTGAGTATAGAGAACCGGATACTTTTTTTACTAGAAACGAGGCATTCCATCTTAGACCTCAGGAGCGACAACGCATCTGCGTTTTGATTCTTAATCGAGGATAAAAATGTGCTGTGGAGGACTGTGTGCTCGTTTGTCACCCTTATTCTATAAAAAAATCTATCTTAGTTCACAGTAGTGATATCAGATATCATAATGAATCAGTGGCCTTTTTTACCAACTTCAATAATGTGGAGGTCATCAATTCGACTATATGTTTTTTAATGTGTGTTTTCTCATAACTTTTTCTGAGTGAACCGATTTTGATGATTTTTTTTCATCTGAAAGCTTATGCTTCTCCTGTGATTTCATATAATCAATCTCAAAAACTACTAATCAAATCTTGATCAAATTTGATCAAGATTTGATTAGTAGTTTTTGAGTTATCCTTAAATGATACGTATTTCAAATTCAATACAACCGAATGAATACATTCGACTTCGAATATATTCATTCGGTTGTATTGAAGTCGGTTTTACATTTTTTTTTATTTCACCTCTTGTTTAAACCTGGCTATCCAAGTGTCATTGTTCTGCAGTATCCACTTACCATCAAGAGAACTGTGTGCTCGTTTTATAGGTCATCAGGTAGACTGTTAGCTCATTAGTCATGGATATTGTAAAGAAACTAGTTAAATCGCTTCAATGACAAAACGTAATATAAGACGATCAAAATAATTGCTAAACACAAAATAAGAAACGAAAAAAACCGGTTAAATTGCATTGACCTTAGATGATAATCGGTAATCTTTCAAACATGTCTAAGTAAATTGCATAATTGAACCACACTTTGAAAAAATAAACACCGTTTTATTTGGCCGTATGTAATCATAAAAAAAGTTCGAGCCCAAGGCAAGGGACGAATTAAACTTCGTTAAGCTATTAAATCCGTTGGTCGGTCGAACCACGCTCTAACAATAAAATGAAATTGAAAATGAAAAAAAAAAATAGCTTAAATGCTGCTGTGTTTCGTATGGTCAGTGTTATAAAACAGGAGACCCCTTTTACTGAAAACAAATTCCATCTTAGACCTCAGGGGTGGCAATACATTTACATTTTAATTCTCAATTGAGGCTAAACCTAGTTGTATATGGGCCACAGCATCTACTTCATCAGGTGAATCGTGTGCTCGTTTGTCATTCCTATTCAATAAAATATTTAAGCATTTCATATGACGGTAAAACAAGAAATCATCACACCACGCGACTGTTAAAGGCTTAGAAGAAGAAGATCATTTAGCCTTCGTTAGACGTTAGATAATCATTTCGTATTTTTAACAGATACAAAATCGCCAGCCCAGTGACGAGAAAAAAGTCAAATAGGCGAAACGTATAATCTTAATCATTAATTAATACCTAAAACGGAACTTGAATTACACTACAACACTACAAACTTCTTACGTTTTTTAAGTTGCATCTGTCAAAATGTGTAAAATGGTGCTCTTAATACAAAAACGTATAGAAACGGGTACCACAATTCACACTGATTATTGAAGAGTATATGACTACCTGGGGGAACATGGGTACACCTACAAACAGTCAACTATTTGGACACTGACTGCGGTCGCCAATCCCCCAACTAACTAAACTCAATCAGCAGCAGTAGACAGTTGAGTGGCTGTTCAGAATCGTAAAGTTAAGCTATATAGTCTCTGGGCTAGGCTCCCCTCCTGAGAGGGTTGAGAACTTCACATGTCTTCGAAATATTTAATTCCTAACTTTTTCTCAGAACAAGAGGAAGGCGAACAAAACTTAATAATAACCTCCATCCATCCATACCTTACTGCCTTTAAAAGTTCGAACATAGACCTCCTCGTAGATTGTCTCATAAAGGGATTTTGCCGTAGTTGCCACGCTGGACGATTGTTGATATCAAGAAGATGCTGCTGCCCATCTCATGGTTCAGATTCCCTCCATCACTTCTTACGACACCCACTTGACGATATGTGGTAGTGGATTTCCTTACACAGCAACTACGCGGTTATAACAACCTACTTGTATATTATGCAAAAAAAATCATCCAATATATTCTTCTTACTGTTCCTGATCATACATGTCAGATTGTCGTTTATTTTTCGAACACGAAATTGCCTAATGGCTATTAAAAAAATCATTACGTCAAACCGGAACGCGATGATTTTTGTGTTATACAATTTTATACCCCAGGGGATGTCAAAATCATTGCCGCTTCGATACTGTTTTAGTGACGTAACCTCTTTTATGGTATTTAGATCACTAAGACATACCCGCAAAGATCATAATTACGCTCAGCTTATTTGCATATTATTATGTTTAATGGTTCCTGCTTCGTGCATTTATGTCATCTGTCGCCGTCCAACGAAAATGTGTTTGATAATTTATTAATGATTATCTTAGTTCCAAATGTAAACTTTGTTAACGGACGTCAGCTGGTTTAGCCACACCTGCTATTTATCAATCACATGCTATAGTACTGTGTAATATTAAGGCAAATGCAAAAGGTCACTTGGACGACCATACGTTCCGAGTTTAAAGTTAGGTTTTTATTTATCTGTCTGGAAACACAACACCTCGTTGCTGTCGTAAGTGGCAACTAAGGGAAGCGGAACCTTGAGATGGGCAGCACAGCAGCATTTTCCTAATAACAGCTAAATAAAAATTAAAAAGCTGCGGTTGCCAATTGGCTTGCCAAGCGGGACAAAAATGGTAAATATCCCCCTATGCGATAATCTATGGTGAGGGCCTATGTTCACAAATAGACTTGATAGCCTGTAATGGTAATGGTTATTTTTATAACTTTATTGTAGTGTGTCTAAGTGAAATAATGGAAGTACTTAATTCTTTCATAATACGCGCAAAATACAAACACAACAATCTTTCTTATCATCTATCCCTTATGCTTAAGTACTTACCATCATAAGAGTCCGGGATGTACAGCGGTTTTCCGACTAGTTTTCCTTTCTTCCCAGATAGCGGCACCGCTTCCACTCTCCTATGAGCTTCCAACACTCTATACAAAAGCACTGACCTATCCTCCCCTTCTATTTTCACCACACGAGGCAAGGAGAACTTATCCACAAACTCTTTCAATGTCATCACATCACTACCATCGTCTTCAGGCTCGATAGAGCCGTTCCGTCTACCAAGAAGAAAGTTGTCTGCCCATTCTGGGGCGTTTGGTCTTCGCTCTAAAAAATCCGGTCTTCGCTCACTACTCCGAGGTTTGTATCTAGGAGGCCGATCCCTTCGGATCATGGCCTCGTTCGCTTCTGCCAGCCATCTCGTGACCAGACGTTCCCTCTCGACGTCCAAGTATCTTGGCTTGGATGCATCGCAGGCGAAACGGGCGGCGTCAAAGCAGTATTGGGGCGGGGGCGGTGGTCGGATCCGTGGCGGATAGAAGCGGGGTGGGATGTAAGGTGGATGTGGGGCATAGGCGGGCGGCGTCCTCGGCCCGGAGCCCTCGACTGACGCCGTTCTAAACATAGTTTCAGGCCATTGATGCTACTTCCACCACCTGAAACAAAGGCATATTTAATTTTAATTATATCGATTATGGAATTGGCTCACAATTTGAGATATGAATTCACCGAAAAAACCATTTTGCTCTTTTTTGTTTGTTTTTTGTTACTTAAATTTATTTTAAAGAAAAATTCATCTTGGATTCTCATTAGATCATACGAGTAATAAATCTTTGTTTATCTATCCCATAATTGGATTCGTATGTCGTGAAGCGAGATTAAATTTCTTCGTTATTTTTTGATACAAAATAGTATTCCATTCAAAATAGTTGTTATTATTGTCTAAACCTTCATTAAATTTATATATATCGCGATTATGTATCTTCTTTACGTACAAGTTCGTTTCAAGAAAAGAGCTTACTTCTTTCAAAAGGGCTGGCAACGCACCTGCGATTTCCCTGGTGTTGCGGTTGATCATGGGCGGCGGTAGTCACTTAACATCAGGTGAGCCGCATGCTCGTTTGCCCCTCTTCTATAAAAAAAACGTACTTATTTAACTTGGCTGTCTATTCGACAACGCAGATGTGTTAGATTACTCTGTACCCTATACCTAATTTTGGACGATCCATTTCAAGCACTCGGGGTGTTTGAAATCTAAATTTCAATACCTGGGAAATTCTAAAATTATTGTCTCCGTTACTGTTTTAACTTGCTATAAGCCAGTGCTTCATCACAATCCCACCTAGTGGTAACTGGTGGTAAAATTGCTCACGCCTTTACACCGTGCTCTGGTAACTTATCTTACTGTTTCGCCCTCACGGTCATCACACTCTGGTACGACATCCCTTTTGACAAGAAGAAAAGCTCCCAACAGGTTTTAGAAAAAAAAATAGTCCCTAAGCTATCGTTGCAAGATAAAACTGATGCAGTTTTATATGAAAGTTAGTTTGTATTATTATATACACAAATTTCAAGTTTTTTCTGAAGTTTTTTAAGTTTTTATATATAATATACTTATATATTTATACAATATATCTATGTATATATATATAATCGGAATCTCGGAAACGGCTCCAACGATTTTCATAAAGTTTTGTGTGCAGGGAGTTTCGGGGACAATAAATCGATCTAGCTAGGATTTATTTTTAGAAAATGTATTTTTTTCCGTATTTTTAGGCAATGAAAAACTGCTACAATATCGTTAGAATAAGATGGTAAATTTTGACAGTCTGTTAATGATTACAAATAGCTAAATTGGTATATTGGGCGGTCACAAAATCGTAATACCATGGTTCGAGCCCAGACTGACTGACTTTTTTTAATTTTTTTTTTCAATTTTGTTATATCTTGTGTATTAGCATCGTTATTTCATAAAATCGTCGTATATTCATAAAAATATTTTACTCGTAATTATGCACGTTTACTGGCAGTCCGTATAACTTTAGAAAAAATACGAAAGTGTATGACCGTAATTTTGTATCTATACAATTTGTTTTTTGGCTAAATGTGGTTCGAGTGGCTCGCGACTCTTTGGTCTCTGCCCATCCCCTCGCAGTTCGCAGGCGTGACGTGTATGACTGTATGATGGGATACAAAAATTACGCGTACGAAACTCCGCCGGATATTGACGGCGAGAACAAAAGTCCTCGGCAGTTACAGTTCGCAGAGGCCCTAACATTAATCGAAACTTTACTTGACAAAACTTACATGAAATTGATTTATAATATTCCATGATGGCATATCTTATTTTCTTTATCATATTTTATATGAGATAGAGCCACGCTGCAGCTATTATGGTTGTAGCGTGATTGGATCGACTCGACTGGGGAAGGACCACGCTATAACAGAATACCAGCGTAAAATAGCAGCTTAATACTGCTGTGTATCGTATGTTGAGTGTAAAGAACTGGATAACCGTTTTACTGGAATTTAGGCATTTCATCTTGGTCCTCAGGAGTGACAGCGTATCTGCGTTTTGATTCTTAATCGAAATTAAATGTAGATGTCTATGGGCCACAGCATCCACTTATTATGAGGTGGACTGTGTGCTCCTTTGTCACCATTGTTCTATAAAAAAATCTACATGCGTGTTAGATGGGAATATGGTTTGTATAAATACAAAAAAAAGTCTGCTATCTCTTTGTTAATATACCGTAATATCGCATTATCATTTCGTTCACATAACATAACCCGCTATTTATTCAAATTATATGCTCTTTGTAGACAGTCCGCAGACGGTGTCCCGGATTTGCTATCTCACTTATAAATCCTTAAACATCCACATCAAACAAATGGCTTCATTAAATATAATAACACACAAATATGGAGTATGAGGCATGTAGGCTAGGCTATAAAAAATAAACTTTTTTTTACGTTTTTGGTTTTTTTACGTACGTCAAATGCTCATATACATGATATATATACGTGGAAGTGCCATGCCGCAGGAATATTATTATCGTAGCACGAATGGGTCGGCTCAGCAGGGAAGGACCACATACTCACAGAATACCATCGTAAAATAGCAACTTAATGCTGCTATGTTTCGTATACTGAGTGTAGAGAACCGGAGGTGCTTTCACTGGAAACGAGGCATCCATCTTAGTCCTAAGATGTGACAATGCATCTACATTTTTCTTCTTCATTGAAGGTGATATATAGGTGTCTAGTCTCAGGATCGACTTACCATCGGGTGGATTGTGTGCTAGTGTGTCATCTTTATTCTATTAAAGAAATTTTGCGTTACAGATCCGATCCGGTCGAGGGGGGTGATAGGCCCACCACCGACAGGATGTATAGATGAGGAAGAGTCTTTTGTGAGGCGTGGTGAATCCGCGTTAATGGAGTTTACTCCTGAAAAACGGTTTTCTAAAAATATATACAATTGGCAAGGGATATAAATGAACCCATAAATTTATTAATATTGATTTGATAAAATATATTACATAAAAACATGACTTACATTATATATATTATATTGATCATATTGCGCCGAGATTCGCGAGTATGTTGTGCAAAGGAACATATAACGGCTTCACTTTTTGATAAAGCTTGATTTAACTACATATATAATTTGCGCTACATATGAAACGATTCTTAAGGAGTAAACTCCAAAAATATGCTCTTTATCCGTCTTGCATTCAAGCACGCGACACGCGAACATGCAGTCATTCATGCACTTCCGCTCACAAACACGCGCAAATACATCGGCATGTAATTGAAATGCACAACGGCATCTTAAAAGGAATTGTGGTAGTAAAGGAGGTAAATAAATAAAGTAAAGTTAACAACCAATTCACAATATTTTTACTCAGAATTGGCACAAAGCATTTTTTTTATAGAAGATTTATGGAAAGTGGAGGCGGTGGCCCATAGACATCTTCATTTAACCTCGATTAAGAATAAAAACGCAGATGCGTTGTCCCCCCAAAGGACTAAAATGGAATGCCTTGTTTTTCAGTGAAAAAAAGTCTTCGGTTCTCTACACTCACCATACGAAACACAGCAGTATTAAGCTGCTATTTTACGCTGGTATTCTGTGAGAGTGTGGTCCTTCCCCGGTCGAGTCGACGCATTCGTGCTACAACCATAATATAGCTGCAGCGTGACTCTACCACGTATAACTTTTAAAAAAGTCCTGTGAGAAGAAGCGGTAAGAAACTCACAAGTGGACTATTTTTCTGCCAACAGTAACAAAAATAAACCTTAAAAAATATACAGAAATCAAGAATGCTCATTATGTTCAATGATACTTATCTTTTAAGTTTCCAACTATGCGTATTTATTTTGGAGTATGCGAGTAAACCGATTCGGATATACATGGAAACTATTAGTAATAATTTTAAGTACTTATTTACCAGGTGCTCGACGGTTAAAAGGAAACATCGTGAGGAACCTATATGCATGAGAAATAAAATATTTTGAGGACAGCCGAGGTTCTCCCACAGTTGCATAACCCTCCCAGGAAAAAACACATCCAGCCCCGGAACAATTATTTGTAGGCTATACAAATACATGCTCCGTGCGGGATTCGAATCCACGGCCCTGAGTGCTGCAACTGATTGCTTAGCAACTGCATCACGAAGCCGTCCTGCATTTATTCGTGCTACAGCTGTAATATGCTGTAACGTATATAATATGCTACAGCACTCCTGGATGCATGAAAGAACTTGCACGCAATACCTACCCTGAAAAGAGCATGATGCTGCTGTATTTCATATGGTGAGTGATAATAACAAGAGACTATTTTCCTGGTAACGAATTAGTCTCATAAAATACCACTGCATCCCCTTACTATCTAAAGCCCTTGAAAATATGAACGACCTATCTATCAAAAGTTTAATATTTTTATTAAGCAAAAATTGTTTAATAAGGGTTATTATACTACTAAAGAGTAGGTAAATGATTGATGACAACCTCTGGGAATGAGGTGATCGCTACCATGGCGTTTTTAAATATTTTCTTGACCGTATAAAAGATTAAAATGTTTAAAAAAAGACCTGATCGTTTTTCGGAGGTTAGAATTTTTTTCGAACCAGTAGTGAAACTCAAACGACCTTAAATAAGTATTCTCGTAACATAAATAAAATAAAATAATTCTATTCTATTATATTCATGAGGTGGATTGTGTGCTCGTTTGGCGTTTCCAGCAATTAGTTCTAACTGAGATTCCGCTGATTCCGCGACATAGTACTCTTTTCACAAAATACCTAAGTACTCTAATAATTAGGCAACGTTGTAAAGAAATTATACTACATGTTCTGCATAAAATGTTGCCCACAAACAAATGGCCCGACGCAGCGATACGAGGGGGTTATCGACGTGTGAATATCTGTATGAATAGTTTATACAATTGAATTACACTGTATAATAATGAAATGGGAAAATACCGTAAATTGTTTAAATACCTATCTTAGATGCATTAGATGGCTATTTGTTTGGGACTCTGGTTTCGAGTCTCAACCGGAACCAACAATTTACCAAAAACACTTGATGATTTTTATACGCGTAGATTATGAATTATAATTATTGAAAAGATTTTATCGCATATATTTCTCTGAACCGTTAGTGATTTAAAGCACGTTAGGGTGCTTATATTTCTTAGATTTACACGTGATATTTTCCTTAATTCACAATTCATCGGCGTCGAGGAAGTTGATAGGACAAACTCTTCATTATCATTATTATAAGCACTGCAATAAATATATGCCAGTGGCGTCATCATGCCAAGCATCGATCGAATCGTTAAACTTTCCTTTGCCAAAGAAAATTAAACAATAGCATTTTTGAACCGATTTTGTTTAAATAACAGAACTATTTAATTACTATTTTTTTTTGTAGCGTAAGGGTGACAAACGAGCACACAGTCCATATGATGGTAAATAGTTGCTGTGGCCCATAGACATCTACATCTATCCTAGATTACGAATCAAAATGCAGATGCGTTGTCACCCGTGAGGAATAAGATGGAATACCTCGTTTCTAGTAAAAAAAGTCTCCGGTTCTCTACACTCGCCATATGAAACACAGCAACGTTAAGTTGCTATTTTACGCTAGTATTCTGTGAGAACCCCACGTTCTCACAGAATACCTTCCCAGTTCGAGCCGACCCACTCGTGCTACAACTATACTACTAATGTAACGGCAGCATAGCTCTACTACGTAAAAGCAAACTACTTTTTAATTATTCTAATTATGGATAGGTAATCCAACAACCTGGGTGGGCACCAGATATGTATGGGTTGGGAACGACTCACACGAACACCCTCTTATTAATACACAAAAACTGTTTCAAACTGCCTTTGGGTGGATTTTACGGCATCAGTCCGACTATTCGGCCATAAGTCTCGCGTCTTACAGCAGGGAGCACCGCTTGCAAATGAAATTTCATTTGATTGTATTTAGAAGAATTGATGATACGTAGAGTAATACATGTGCATCTCAAAAGAATATGAAGAACAAAACAATTTTTTTTAATTCTAAGAACAATTCATTTATTAAAAACCGTAACATAGTTCTACAAAAAAAGTAATAAATTTCCAAGTACCATATTATTAAAAGTTAGGGTTCAATCACCTTAAGTGACTTGTCAAATGTTTTTTGCCTTTTCAGTTCATTTAGATATGAAGTAGTGATTATATTAATTGTAATTACAATTACATCTACATCTATCAATTAATCAGCATACG